>VZQC01003804.1:1813678-1956117 GCA_009823505.1 Rhizomys pruinosus | reverse complement strand
GATCACATTACCCCGAAAAAAAAAAAAAAAAAAAAAAAACTCTGACCTCCTTTTTGCGCCCGGAGAAGTACCGTGCAGGCAGTCTGCGCAAGGGGGCCGTGGGCGGGACCGCCTACGTTTTTCTTTCGCGCACGCCCGGTAACAGCTGCCACAGAGTCTGTCAAAAACACATTCGCATGGCGCGACACTCTCAAATAGATGGCGATCTGATGAAGTCTCCACCTTTTTTGCGGTCCTTTAGTGCCCAAACGGGTCAGCGAGGAAGCGATAGTTCAAGGATCAATCAAAATACTCCTCCCACGACCGAGATTGAGCAGTGAGAATCCAAGTGGGACCATATTTCTTGAGATCGAACCACTTGACAGAACAAGAAAAGAGAACAGAAAGACAATGGTTACTTATCACAAAAATAAAATGCAAATAGAGCATAGATCCACAGAAAATCAAATGCGTTGTCCATCTTTTTTCTTAATTGAAAACGAAAAAAGATAAGAGCCAGGAGCAGGGTAGAAGACAGAAGGGACGTGGGGGGAATAAGCCCAGAATATAAACGCGAAAAGGGGAAAGAGAAGGCAGAGCGGTCGCGGGAAAAGCATCTATAACAGGAGGAAGAAGTAAAATTCACTTAGTCCTCGATGGCGAGTAACAAATAATAATCAAGTAGAAACAGATGGAGATCAAATTATTTAAGATTCTGACCACCAGCACACAAAAGGTTACAAGTACTACCATGGCCAGAAGAATATATCTTCAACGAAAAAACGCGGGGACAAACATGGGAAAGGCACAGGATAATTAAAATGTACTGTCTGCATGCAGGTTTGTGCACCCGTGTCGTGCAATGCCGCGGAGGTCAGAAGAGGGTCTCAGATTCCCCTGGAACTGGAGTTCTCCTGGAATTGGAGTTTCAGACGGTTCTCGGCCGCCATGTGGGTGCTGGGGACTGAACCCAGGTCCTCTGTAAGAGCGGTCAGCGCTCTTAACTGCTAGGCCATCTCTTTGAGTTTTAGGTTACTTGATATTCAACACTTTTTAACTATATTCTCTCCATAGCAATAGTCAAGAAAGAAGAGTAGCTTTGTTTCTAAACTGTGCAGTCCCTATTTGGTTTTTCTTTCTCCCTGCCTGTCTAGACTGTCCCTTTTTCCTGCACAGGCTTTACTTTTAGCCACATTTACTTAAGCAAAGTCTACTTCAGTACTGTCTGAGTACTGGCCTTTTCTTCTCTCTGCATTCTCAAAGGCAGTTCATTTACCATCAACACTCCAACTATAATAGAAAACAGAATGAAACGTTAAACTATGATCTTCTTCCATCTTTGCTGAAACAAATTTGGGAAGACCAAATGTGAACATTCTGAGCAGATGTTCAAAAAGACCATGTTAGACACTTCGGCAATGTCAGTGCATCTGTGTACACTTGGAGAAGAGACAGTGGTGACTATAAAGAGCAAAGTCAAGTTCTGTCAGAATTTAAGCCACGTTTTATTGCCCATAATTATTTGGGAATACAGGATTTCAAAATATCCACTATGTCTTCCCAAGAAGATGTAAAACATTTTGATTTTTTATTATATCTATCTTAATGGCATTTTTTCATGTTTGATTTGTATGTGTTTTATTTTTTATTATTTGTTTATTATTTTTAAGGGATTCACAATATAAGAGCACAGTTGTTTTCAGATCACATTGATGTTGCTCAGTTTCCATACAATTAGGTAATTGGTGTTAGCATCCACAGATGAGGGATACCATTCATTGTTTGTTTTTCTGGGACTGTTACTTCACTCAGAATGATATCTTCTAGCTCCATCCATTTACCTGCAAAGTTCATGATGTCATCTTTCTTTACTGCTGCATAGAACTCCATTGTGTAGATGTACCACATTTTCTCTATCCACTTGTCAGTTGAGGGGCATTTGGGTTGGTTCCAGCTCCTTGCTATTGTGAAGAGAGCTGCAATAAACATGGCTGTGCATGTATCTCTGCAGTAAGATGAGTCTTGTGGGTTTATGTCCAGTAATGGTGTGGCCGGGTCAGGTGGCAAGTTCATTCCAAGTCTTCCAAGGGTTCTCCACACTGCTTTCCATAGTGGCTGTATGAGATTACATTCCCACCAGCAGTGGATGAGTGTTCCCCTTTCCCCACAACCTCTCCAGCACTTGATATCATTTGTTTTCTTGATCCTAGCCAGTCTTATTGGAGTAGTATGATGTCTTAAAGTGGTTTTATCTAGCCATATTAGCCCTCATCTCAAAATACATAAAATAAACACTACAGTGGTTATCACACAAGAGCTACACAAGATTGGGCCTTCAACTTTTCATCACAGATGGTTGGGAACGGGCTCCTATGGCAGCTGATGGTTTGTGGGGAGGGGTATCGCAGTCCTCAGTGGTATAGCCACAGTTAGGTTGCCTGTACTCCAGTAAATAGCCTCACGCTCACACTCATGGATATGTAGGAGATCATCCACCGAGTCACTGTTAGAACCAGCTTTCCCTTCATAAGTTATAATAATAGATTGTTTTGATGATTGTTTTTGCTATATTATCCATTTCAAATACTTCCAGGCTATCTGTCCTCACTAGTTTCTAGTGAGAAATGGAAAAAAAATATTCATGTTCTAGTTTACATATTGGGTCACTAAGAGTTTAAGTGGCTTGTTCAAAAAAAATTTTAATATCTCTTTATAAGGCAAACTGAATAATTCCTTTTCTTAGTAAATATAGCACCTGATTTTACTCATCAACTTGCTATGTAATGTAGGAATGTAAAGTAATATTTTTTTTCTTTACCTGAATGCAACTCTACTGTCAAAATGTGAATCCCTGAACATGTAGAATTGATCTATAGTTTATTTTCAGGTGTTATAACTTTGCTATATGTATGTATGTCCCATGTATGTAGGCATATTTTGGAGTGATACACATTGGAAGCAGCAGCAGCAACAACAACAACAACAAGACTGTATCAAGGAACTGACTGAAACAATAAACTTCTGCCCACAGTAAACTTCTGCACCCCAAAATTCAAAAAAGACTGAGAAAAAGTTGAAAGACATGTATGGAAGAATCCATGAGCTCTGACAGGGTGGAGATCAAGGAGGGGGGAATGGGTCTAAATTTGATTAAGAAATGTTGTATGAAATACACAAAACCTCAATTTAAAAAAATAACAATACCAGACATATTGTGGGTGGTGGTAATGATCACAATTCATTGTTTTCTAGTAAAAATAAAATATAAAATCTCTTGGGATTATTATATTGAAAAAACTAAATTATTTTTTGCAAACAAAAAGTTTGTTTTATTGATGGTCTCCATTCTGTCTTTTATGCATTTCTAAAGTAAAGCATATTCTTGTCACCTTTGCTGAGAGCCCTTCCAATTGGAAATCTCTGAACTTTATGTCAGAAATCATAATGTCAGCCAAGACTCTTATGTGATTTATGTATTTCTATTTAGGTTGAGTCTTTCAATCAGTATATAAAATAAAAAAGCTAAAGTGCTTTAAGAAATATCAGAATTCAAACTATAAAATTGTTCCCTCCTGTTTCAATACAAGACTGAAAATTATCATATGCCATCTCCTAACCAGTATTACCTTTGAAAAGCACTAATGTTACACAAAACATAAACTTTAAATGCTTTCCCATTTTATAGATTAGGATACCTAAAGCTTACAACGTGGCCAAGTTCTCAAAGAAATTAAAACCGCTACACAACCACAGTCACAGAGATGTGAAAGCCATATACAACCAGGCATGGTAGCACATGCCAGTAACCCCAGCACTTTAGAGGCTGAGGTAAGAGGATATTTAGTCCAACACAAGCTGGGCTATACAATGAGGTTGACTCAAAAGAAAAAATCTGAAACTCTGGTATTTTATTTGTACAGATAATAAATCCAGGGAAGATGCTACTGTACCCTTTCTCATGGTCTATTCATCAGCATTGGATTACATTTTCTGGAACATTTTTCATCTCCAGTGTTGAAGTTCAATTTGTCCTCTAACAATTCACAGAGCTCATTCCTAGAAGAAAAAAGAGTGATATGCAGTGAGCTATTTATTAAGGTCAATCACTTAATTTCCTGTTCTATTTTGAGATAACTGGGCTAATAATGACTTTTTAAAGTATGTCCTTTATAAGCATCTTTTGTCCTTTTGTAGAAATATTGTTGGTAATACAACAGTGGCATTTGAAGTAAATATTTATCATAGTAGATAAAGCTCAATCAATGACAGTCTAATATTTCCCTTAAAATAATATGCTACATTTTTAAATATTCATTTGTGTTATCTTTGATTATATGTGTGGGGGAGTAAGTACATGTAAGTGACCTGCAGATGCAGAGGCACTGGCTCCCTCTGGAACTGGAGTTACAGGTGATTGTGAGCCATATGATGTGAGTGCTGGGAACAGAACTTGGACCTTCTGGGTGAGTGGTGCATGCTCTTAGCCACTGACCCAGCATCTCTCCAGCCCCAGCATGCTGTATGATTTCAGAAGTTGTAATGATTGGAAATGTTCAGACATTGTAGTAGAAAAGGGTCACATGATTTTGATATGAAATACATTTATAAAATTTTTGACCACAGCTTCCAGAATTGGCTGGAAACTCCTCACCTCAACTCTTCACCAGTGTATCTTCATACTTATTGAGTTGAGAAAAATCTAGATTTTTCTCAACTCAAATTAATAAGTATGAATCTCTCAACAGTTAAAATATAATACAGAGATCTCCTGAGCCCAGCGGAAGGAAGAGGGGGAGACAGGTAGGAACTGGGTGCCTCAGTGAGCTGATTGTTGATCCTTTGGTCCTGCTGTCTTTGGTTTGATTGGCCTTTATGGCTGTGAGGTTGGAGTTATCCTCCCAGTTGGGACTAAAGGTGTGGTCTTCAGCTTGATTGGATCTTGTGGCTGTGGGGGTGGAGTTATTCTCCCAGCAGGCACTAAAGGTAGGCTTGTGTGACTCTTGAGATTTGAGATCTCCTGAGCCTAGCAGAAGGTACCAAGGCTCGGGCTGAAAGCAAGCCTTCAACACAGTGAAGAGGCATTTAGGACTCACATTGGAATACAGGCAAGGAGAAGCCCATATGCCAGGATCACGAAGAAGAGACTACACCGGAAAGGGGCAGGATAATCTCACGCCAAGCTTTACCAACCCTATGGAAGACTCCTGCAGTGGGATCCCTCTGGGGATGCCCCAGGACACAGACATCAGAAACACAATTGGGAACATACTTAAAGAACTACAAGATCATAAAGAACAAATTAAAGAACTAAGAAAAGAGATATGATGCAACCTGAGAAGAAGAGGAGAAGTAAGGAAAGTAGGAGTAGCAGATGGATGAAGAAGGGAGAGGAGAGATGCATTAGCTTCCAGGAAAGGAGCTTAGAAAAACACTTGAAAAGATCCCATGCCGTATATATAAGAAAGAAACCAATCCAGCGAAAACTATGATATAAAGAGCTAATGGAAAGGATTGAGAAGCTCCAAAAGAAATAGAAACACCACACACGAAAATCGAGCAGAAGAGGAGTAAGGCATGTAAAAAGAGGAAAATAAACATTCATTCAACCCATTGCAGGAAGAAAGGAATGGACAAAAAAGTCTCAAGAGAAAGTAGATGAAATTGGAGTGAAGCAAGAAGAAAGAATATCAGACCACTGCGGCAAGATAACACAGAAACAATTAAAAACCATACAAGGAAAGATTAATGTAAAGATTTAAAAAAGCACGACAAAAAAAATGGAAACAAGACGCAGGAAGCTTGTGAGGACGACTATGAAAAGATTCGAGAGAGATACGCATCATAGGAAGACAGGAGGAAAAGGAGAGAAGAGAATCCAAAAGAAATGGTATGTGAAAGTACAGATCTTTCGAATCAGAATCACATTAGATGAAAAAACTTCCCCAAACTAAAAGGACAATACCCATATCCAAATACAAGAAGCACATAGAACATCCAATAGACAAGATCAGAAAAAAAAAAAAAAAAAAAAAAAAAAAAAAAAAAAAAAAAAAACAAACCAAAAAACAAAGACAAAATCCTTAAGCCAAGAGAAACAAGTGACCTATAAGGGAAAACCTATCAGAAATTACAAACGGAACTTACTCAAAAACCGCAAAAACTATTTAAAAAAAATAAGCCAAGCAAGAACGTGGAGCCAAAGCATTCCCAGTGTTAAGGGACAATAGAATGCCAACCCAGGTTACTAAAACCAGCAAAAATGTCAACCATAATTGAAGGAGAGAGGAAAATTTCCATGCAATCTATGAACAACGTGAGAAGATATAGGGCATGTCCGGAAATCCAACCCTTCAGAGAAAATGCTTGAAGCAATTCCAAAGACAGAAGAAAGAGCAACCAACCCAGGACAACCTAGAAGAGAAATCAATAAAAACAAAACTGCAGAAGTTAGAAACCTAAACCAAAAAAACCAGCAGATGGATAATAAGGAGCATTAAAGGAAGCAACAACAAACCTATCAGTCAATAACCTTAAATATTAATGGGGCAAACTCCCCAATCAAAAGAGCATCAAGAAGCTAGGAGATTGGAATTAGGAAACAGAATCCAATCGATATGCTGTGTACAAGAAACAAACATATTACCTATTGCAACGGAAACAAGGGTCAGCCCGAAACCATTTTAATATGATGAAAGGGATGAAGACAAAAAGATCCAAGCAAATGTACCTATAAAAGAGCAGAGATGTTGCTATTTTATTATCGGATAAAATAGACTTCAAAGTAGAAATCAGAAGAGACAAAGAAGAGACCATTACACTTTTTCATCAAAAGAACAATCCACCAGAAGATTTCACAATTTTAACGAATATATAAGCCCCAACATTCTGGGTGCACCAAAACTTTATAAAGACATTCCTCCAGGAACACAAGTCACAGACTAACACCCAGTACACCCTCTTAGTGGGAGATTTCAAATACCCCCCCTGAGTCCTCTGGATAGGTCAATAGAACAAAAAATAAACAGAGGAAGACATCTGAACTGAAACGATAATGATACACCAAATGGACCTCATACACCTCTACAGAATATTCCATCCTATACCAGAGAATACATTTCTACTCAGCACCACATACAAGGAAATTCTCCAAAATCGACACATCCTGGGACACCAGAAGAAACCTCTACAAATACAAAAAGATTGAAATAATTTCATGCATCCTGTCAGACACAGTGCAATAAGCTACTACATCCAACTACCAGGAAAGCCCCTCTTGTCTACAAGAACACATGGAGCTAAACAACACACTCTTGAATGAATGGGTCAAAGGAAAGAATAAAAAGAAAGAAATAAAAACATTCCTGGAACTGAATAAATAAACAATAACAACAAACAAAACCTATGGATACCTTAAAAAAGCAGTCCCTAAGAGGAAAGTTCTTATGCCTGGGTGCCTACACTCTAAAGAAAAACAGAAAGAGCAACAAGTGAATGATCTAACTTTGCAGCTAAAAGCACTTGAAGGTCAACAACAGATGAACCCTAAACGCAACGACAAGGAAGAAATAACAAAAAATCGAAAAGCAGACAATAATTGAAAATAGAAACAAAGAAAAAACAATACAAAAAAATCAATGAGCTGTCTTCATATAAGGTGTGCGTATTATATTTGTAAAAACCCGAAATATAACAACATAGACAGACTCTAGCAGGTTTGTCTAGTTTCTAAGTAGATAACTCATATAACATAAGAGAGGATATATGAAGGTCTTGAGACTCCCACTATGTCTAACACCATTTACAATCTGTGATGAAAATTCGGAGAAAAGCTATCAAACTGCTAACAAGGGAAGCAAGTGGAGAAATACAGAATCTAGTAGAATGTGCCTACAATAATTGGATGTATCTAGACTCTAAATGCGGGAAATTTTACCAATAGAAAGAAACCTTATATTCTACGCAACGCTTTGAAAAACTAGGGAAGTATAAAATGGATGAATATCTTGTAGAATGAGATTCATTGGAATCACAGGCAACCTTAAACAGACCCATAACATACCATTGAAATTTATGAGAATAGGATGAGATGTAAGTAGGAAGCCCTGCGCACAACATAAAAAAAGTAGACCAGGCCGCACGAATCGGTTTCACACGCGAGTAATTCTAGTATAACAAACTATTTAAAAAAGAACGTACAACCTATAATGTACTAACAAGAAACTGTTTAGAAAGATAATGACCAATCAGAGGGAGATATCTCCACAAAATTCCTATCATTGAAGCCAATCATAATCTCATTTCACCAAAACCAGGCAAAGATCCAACTAAAAAGGAGAATTTCATAGAAACCCCATGTCCTTCATAAATACAGATGCCAAAAAATTCTAAAAACAGAAATACTGCAAATCCGCATAACAGACCCACATCAAAGAAGATCATCCATTCATGACCAAGTTGGATTCAAATACCAAGAGATGCAGGGATGGTCAACATACGAAAATCAATTAAACATCACCAAACACATAAACGGAATCAAAGACAGAAACCACACCATCATCTCAAATTGATGCTGAAAAAGCCTTTTGACAAAAATCCAGCATCCCTTCATGCTTAAGTCCTAAAGGGAATTTTGCGATTGGAGGCATCATCCCTCAATGTATGCAAAGCCATATACAGGAAACTCCACAGCTCAAATATCACCCTAAATGGGAAATGACAGAACTATTTCCCTTTAAAGGTAGAAGAACCTCAATTTCGGCAAGTTGCCTCCCTGCTCATTACACTCCTCTTCATTTTAGTGCTTGAAACACTTGCTTAGAGCAATAAGGCAAGAAAACAGGATATTAAAGAGGAGTACTAATTGGTAAAGGGGAAGTCAAACTATCCTATTTGCTGATGTATGATTGTTTACTTAAGGGATGCTCAAAAAACTCCACCAGAAAACTCCTAGAAACGAATTAACAGCTATAACATGCCAACAGTTTGGCAAGGGTATACAAAATATTAACATTAACAAAATCAATAGGCCTTTTCTTTACACCAAAACAAGCAATTGTAGAAAGAATTCAAAGAGAACCTTCCCACTCACAATAAACACAAAAACAAACAGATACCGTAGGATAACAATACACCTAACAAAAGACACCAAAAGACCCTACTACAACAAAAATTTTAAACTGCTTAAAGAAAGCAAATTGAAGAAGACATCGAAGATGGAAAAACCTCCCAATGCTCATGGATTGGTGAAAATTTAACATTGTAAACAGAATGGTCCATTTTACCATAACTCTTGTATAGATTTAACGCATCCCAATCAAAATCCAAGAAATTTTTTTCACAGGCTTGGAAACAAAGTTCTTAAGTTTCATTTGGAAAAAACAAAAGAACCCCCGAATAGCCAAATCACCCTGAGTGAAAAGAGCTACCTACACAGGAGGGATCTCTATACCCTAGATTTCAACTATGAATGCTTAACGGGCTATAGTCGCATAAAAATGACAGCCTCTGAGTTACTGTAAAACGGCCACAAAAGAACAGACCTGTTGGACAAAATAGCAGTTAACATAGAAACCGAAAGATCCCAGTAACCTGCTGACGACAGATTACACATTTGCAAAGCGTCAATCTCATATTATGACAAAGGGGAAAGAAGAGCCCACAGAAGAAACCACACATGGATGAAAAAGACAGCATCTTTCAGAAAGTGGTGGTTGCCACTGCGATCAACGCAACTTGTAGAGAAATGAAAATGTAGAGAACGCACTAAACCTCTCAGCCCTGTACACCAAAAGTCACTGCAGATTGAAAGAGGATGAAAGCCTCAACGTGAAAGAACCGCCAGACCTCTGGATAGGGTTGTGATAGAAGAAAAAAGTTGGCAGCAGACTTACAAGACATAGGGCATAGGAAAAGACTTCCCTTAAATAGACAGCAGCTGCACAAGAGATTGTTGAGAGAAGTCGGACAATAATAATGTGACAAATATAGGGAATGGTTCATGGAGACTTCAAAAGCTTCTGTGTACAGTCAAAAGAAACCAATCAATTAGGTGAGGCGAGGAGGGAGGGTGGGTAAGGTGATTAATGAGAAATCCAACAGAGTGGGAGGAAAACCTTTCAACTAGACATGGAGTACATATCTGACCATAAGCATTGTATTGGTTGGGTACTAGAATAAATAAACTGAGCTCGAAAAAGACAAAGAATGAAAGAAAAACACAAAATGACCCGCTCAATAGATGGAGCAAAAGAACTGAAGCAGAGACTTCAACAAAGGTGAAGGGAATTAGAGGCATGTCTGAAGAGGAAGACAAGCTCGGAATCAAGAACTCGTATTTTCAAGGGCATGCACTAATCAAAAGGCAAATTAATGAAAACCACTTTAAGATACATCTCACTCCAATAAGTACTCTGGCTAGGGAAATTCAAGAAAATAAATGATAACACTCAAGATGCACGTTGGAGGAGGTCTATGTGGAGGAGAAAGGGGAACACTATGGGGAACCACGTGCTTGGTGGGAATGTAGAGAGCCATGGGTACGGGTACAGCCACTTGAGGGTATAAAGGATCTAGGGGTGGGGGAGAGGAGAGAAGAGAGAGAAACCGAGAGTAGAAGGGGAGAAGAAGAGAACGATTGGAATGAATTGCGCACCCGACCCAGCCACACCATTCTGGGCTAAAACCCCACAAGATCTTTACTGCCACAAGAGATAACATGCACCAGGCCATGTTTATTGCAGCTCTCTTCACAACAGCAAGGAGGCTGGAACCACCTAAATGCCCCTCAAACTGACGGTGGATAGGGCGAAAATGTGGTACATCTACACAATGGAGTTTCTATGTGGCAGCATAAAGAAAGATGACATCACGAGCTTTGCAGGGAAAATGGCTGGAGCTAGGGAATCAATGCTGAGTGAAGTTAACAAGTCCCAGAAAAACAAACGGCGAATGGTTCCCTCATCTGTGGATGCTTAAAGTGCCATTACCCAGTTGTAAGTATTCTCTTGTGTAGGGCCCTGAGCTTTTGGTACAAAAGCAGTTGGGCGTAATGCATTTTGGGAAACAACAACAACAAGCAGAAAGACTGGCATCAAAGAATTGACTAAAAAGGTGAACTTCTGTCAAAAACAGTCAACTTCCCTGGAAAATATTGAGAAAGACTAATAGATGAAAAGATGTTTGGCAGAAAGCATGAGCTCTGGCAGGGGGGGAATGGGCGGGGAAACATGGTTCTAGATTTGTTAAAAATAAGTAAATAAATAAATTTATGTGGGAAAAAAATTAAAAAAAATAAAATAAAAATGAAGAAATGAACAAAAAAATAAAAATAAATATAAAATACAGATATACACCAAATCAAATATACTATCATGGATAAAAATGATTTTTTTTTTATTTTTTTTTTAAATTTTTTGTGTACATGAAATGTATTCTGCATGCAGTACTGTGCCAACGGTGTCGTGCGATGCCGCGGAGGTCAGAAGAGGGTCTCGGATTCCCCTGGAACTGGAGCTCTCCTGGAACTGGAGTCACAGACGGTTCTCAGCCGCCATGTGGGTGCTGGGGATCGAACCCGGGTCCTCTGCAAGAGCGTTCGGCGCTCTTAACCGCTAGGCCATCCCTCCAGCCCCAGATAAAAATGATTTTTAAACCTTTATTATTTTTTTGTCTTTTTTATTTTTTTATGTGTATGAATGTACTGTCTGCATGTAGGTTTGTGCGCCCATGTCGTGCAATGCCACAGAGGTCACAAGAGGGTGTTGGATTCCCCTGGAACTGGAGTTAAGACGGTTCTCAGCCGACATGTGGGTTCTGGGGATCAAACCCGGGTCCTCTGCAAGAGCAGTCAGCGCTCTTAACTGCTAGGCCATCTCTCCAGCCCATGATAAAAATGATTTTAATGGACATTGTACTCTCATCTCACATCAGTGATATACAATGCATGCGTGGTAATAAATGAAGCAGTGATTGCAAGTGGAAGCTTGCAACCAACATTCTCACATATGAGTAAATACATATTTGGTTTTAAGGGTTATTTAATCTGCAGATCATTTGAAATTTTGAAATATAAATGCATATACAACTTCAAAGTAGTAAAGGGGCAAAATCAAAGCCAGGTTCTGATCAGGACTCCACTGCCCTTGCTGGGTTTGGGCTCAAGCTCTTTATCTATAAAAATATAATCATCAAATCTGCCAGGAAACTTTCTAGGAAAACCAAATATGTTAATAAATTAAATATTCCTTAGCAAAAGGCATGAAGAGAAAAATAGTATTAAGTTGGTACAAAAGTAATGGCTGATTTCCATTGTTGAAATTTGCCACTTGGAGAGTTAGACTCGCACCACAAAGCACAAGACTAGTGTGCACTCCGCTGGGCTAGCAGACTTCACCCGTGTCCTGCAGAACACCAACCTGCAAAAGATCAGGTGAAGCCTGCCTGCCTGGGGGCTTTGGGCAACCATGTGCCCTATAGAGGCCTGGTATCGCCCCAGACCTTCCAACCTTTGGGTCCCAGCATGCAATGTGAGCAGAGTTAGATGAGCACCACACAGCACAAGACCAGCATGCACCCCCCTGAGCGAGCAGACTTCACCTGCATCCTGCAGAACACCAATCTGCAAAAGACCAGGTGAGGCCTGCCTTCCTGGGGACTTTGGGCACCCCTATTCCCCATGGAGGCTTTGTATTGCCTGGGATCTTCCAACCTTCCAGTCCCAGTGTGCAACATGGGCAGAGTTAGATGCATACCACACAGCACAAGACCAGCATGTGCCCCACTGGGCGAGCGGAGGACTTCACCAATGTCCTGCAGAACACCAACCTGCAAAAGACCAGCCTAGGGAAGTGGTGGTGCAGAGGATCTAGCTGTGCAGCCACCGTTGAGGCACCAGAACTCAAAGAAACAAATAAACAAATCCACATGCCAAAGACACACACACACACACACACACACACACACTCAATAAATCCACACCAAATTCTACCAACCCTACAGAAGACTCCTACAACAAGATCTCCCTGGAGGAAACCAAGACATGGACTTTAGGAAAAACAATCGTGGACATATTCAAAGAAATTAGAGAACTAAGGGAAGAGAATGAAAAACTCAAGAAGTACCAAGAGGGTGATAATGACAATCATTGGAAAGAACTAAGAGGAAGAGATTGAAAAACCCAAAGACCTAGAGGGAGATAATGACAAATGTTGGAAAGAACTAAAGGGAGAAAATGACAAACTCCAGAAGGAGTGGAAATGCTGTAAAGATCCCAGGCTGAAAGGGAAAAAGAAAATGACCAATGAACCAAGGACCTACAAGATGAGAATGACAGGCTCCAGAAGGAAGTGGAAACACTAAAGAAATCACAGGATGAAATGAAAAAGGAAATTGAACATATATCCAATCAACAGGAAAGGATGGGAAAAAGCCTCAGAAGCAGAACAGAAGATCAGACCTGCAGGATAAGATGGACCAACTAGAATGCTCAAGTAAAGATTACGAAAATTAAAAAAAAAAAAAAAAACACACAAAAGTGGAACAACTAGGAAATGTGGGACACTATGAAAAGACCAAACTTCCACATCATAGGGATAGAGGAAGAAGAAGAATCCCAAGACAACACTATTGACCAGATTTTCAACAGGATAATAGAAGAAAATTTCCCCAAACTGAAAAAAGATAAACCCATACAAATACAAGATGCACATAGCACACCAAACAGACAAGATCAGAAAAGAAATTCTCCACACCATATAATTGTTAAAACACTAGATGCTCAAAACAAAGACAAAATACTGAAAGCTACAAGAGAAAAACAAAAGGTTAAATATAAGGGGAAACCCATGAGAATTGCAGCTGACTTCTCAGTGCAAACTATGAAAGCTAGAAGAATGTGGACCAAAGGATTCCCTGTACTAAACGACTTTAGATGCCAACCCAGATTAATATACCCAGCAAAAATGTCAATCATAGTTGAAGGAGAAAGAAGAATCGTTCAAGATATGAACAAGATGAAAGAATACATGTCTAAGAAACCAACACATCAGAAAATCCTCAGAGTAATCCAAAGAACTGAGGAAAGAAGCAACTATCCCTAAGCAATTAAAGAGAGAAAGCAACAAAATCATAACAGAGTAAATATAAACCTAGACCAAGAATGCAAACAAAAAATAAGATAAAAGGAAGAAACATACATCTCTCAATAACAACCTTATATACTAATGGTCTAAACTCCCCAATCAAAAGACACAGAATGGGAGAATGGATTAGGAAACTGAACCCTTCTATATGCTGTCTACAAGAAACCCATCTCACCCAAGGACAGAAACCACCTTAGAGTGAAAGGATGGAAAAAAATATTCCAAGCAAATTGTACCAAGAAACAAGCTAGAGTAGCTATTCTAATATCAGACAAAATAGATCTCCAAAGTAAAATTAATCAGAAGAGGCAAAGAGGTCCATTACATCCTTGTCAAAGGAATAATTAACTATGAAGACTTCACAATCCTAAATGTCTATACAGCAAACTCTGGTGCACCTAACTTTGTAAACACAACTCTGCAGGACCTCAAGACACAGATTAATCCTAACACACTAATAGTGGGAAACTTCAACACCCCTCTGAGCCCCTTGAATAGATCAACAGGACAAAAACTAAACAGAAAGACATCAAAACTGAACAATACAATACACCAAATGGACCTCACAAACATCTACAGAATATTCCACCCAAATACCAGAGAATATACTTTCTACTCAGCACTTCATGGAACATTCTCTAAAATCTACCACAGACTGGGGCACAAAAGGAACCTCAATAAATACAAAAGAATTGAAATTATTCCATGCATTCTATCAGACTACAATGCAATAAAGCTCAATATGAACACCAGAATAAGTCCAACTAGCTACAAGAACACATGGAGACTAAACAACAAAATCCTGAATAATGAATGGGTCAGAGAAGAAATAAAGAGTGAAATAAAAGTATTCATGGAGCTGAATGAAAAAGGAATTAAAGATGGCTGAGAAACATCTTTGAAAGTGTTCAACATCATTAATAATTAAGGAAATGCAAATTAAAACCACTCTCAGATATCATCTCACTCCAGTATGGCTAGCTAAGATCAAGAAAACAAAAGACAACAGATGCTGGAGAGGTTGTGGGGAACACTCATCCACTGCTGGTGGGAATGTAAACTTGCACAGCCACTATGGAAAGCAGTGTGGAGAACCCTTAAAAGACTCAGAATGAGCCTACCAGTCATACCACTCCTGGGTATATACCCCAAAGACTCATCCTACTGCAAAGATACATGCACATCCATGTTTATTGCAGCTCTCTTCACAATAGCAAAAAGTTGGAATCAACCCAACAGACGAGTGGATGACAAAAATGTGGTACATCTACACAATGGAGTACTATTCAGAGGTGAAGAAAGACGACATTATGAACTTTGCAGATAAATGAATGGAGCTCGGAGCCATTATACTGAGTGAAGTAACACAGACCCAGAAAGACAAATGGAGAATGGTTTCCCTCATTGGTGGATGCTAACACCAAATCCCCCAGATGAAATGGGAAGCTGAAAGACATTATGGTTATAGTTCTGTTTATATGAAAGCAACTATGTTGTCATAATGTGACTCTCTCAGTGGGCTCTAGAATCCACCCACCAATTATTTTCAGACTCTGTAATTACTGTATAGAGTATGTATCCATATTTTAGAGTAATATAAAATTAATGGAGGAAAATGTGAATTCCTAAACATAAAAAGAGACTGAGAGAAAGATGCAGGACAGTTATGGCAGAATGCATGATCTGGGATGGGGTGGGGTGGGGTGGGGGAAAGGGGAAGGGTTATATGCCTGAACTGAACTGAAAAATGATGTATGAAATACACAAAACATGAATAAAAATTTCAAAAAAAAGAAAAAGAAATTTGTCACTTGATATTGGAATACATTCCTAATAAATGTGGTTATATAATATATCATTTTAATGTACATTTTTCTTTACGGTTTTTCTTTTTGCTAATGATTTATCACTTGCTGTTTATTTTATGAATTGATATTAGATAAAAAGCAAATTTGAGTAGTTTTCTTACCTCAGTTTAAAATGGATTATAGACCAGCAGAGACAATTGTCAGCATCTAAAATGAATGTATGGGACCCAGGAACTGCTAACCCACAGACAGCACAGTGGTGGTTCATTCAAGAAGTGGGGCAAAGGAGATGAGAGCCTTGAGATGAGGAGCAATGGTAGTGACTGGCCATCAGCTGACAATGACAAATTGAGAGCACACATCAATGCTGATCTTACTGTAACAACAAGAAATTGCCAAAGGACTTAACATACCAAAGGACTCAGCATTTGAAGCAAAAGAACAGGTGAAAAACCTTGGACTATGAGCTGACCAGAAATTTTTTAATTTTTTTTATTAATTTTATTTATTTCTGTATGTGTATGAATGTACTGTCTGCATGCAAGTCTGTGCACCCGTGTCGTGCAATGCCGCAGAGGTCAGAAGAGGGTCTCAGATTCCCCTGGAACTGGAGTTCTCCTGGAATTGGAGTTTCAGATGGTTCTTGGCCGCCATGTGGGTGCTGGGGATCGAACCCAGGTCCTCTGCAAGAGTAGTTGGCGCTCCTAACCGCTAGGCCATTTAAATTTTTTAAATCATCCTTTTGAGCTGCAATCCTCTCTTTCTCTACCCAACAAAACTAAAACATTTTTTATCAGATTGTGGTGTGCAAAGAAAACTGGAGTGTACACAACAGCCACCAATGACCATCTCAGTGGCTGGATTAAAAAGCTCTAAAGCACTCCTCAAAGCTAAACTTGCAACAATAACAACAGAATAAAAGGTCATGGTCACTGCTGGTGGTGTAGAGCTAGTCTGATCTACAACAGGCTTCTGAATATGAGCAAAACCACTACATCTGGGGGCTGGACAGAGAGCTCAGCAGTTAAGAGCATGGACTGCTCCTGCAGAGAACCCAGGTTTGGTTGCCAGCAGCCAAATGGCAGCTAAAAACCATCTAGAACTCCAGTTCTGGGGAACCTAACCATTCTTCTGGCCTCTGTGAACATTGCACATGTTCACAGGTGCACAGATACACTTACATCTACGCAGGCAAAAGACTCATGCACATAAAATATTAACAAATGAAACAAATACATTTTTAAAATTATATCTGAGAAATATGTTCAGCAAATGATGAGATACAACACAAACTACAACCCCGGCAGCCAACAATGGTCAATAGAAAGTACCCAGTTTTTTTTTTAATTTTCATTTTTTTATTGATGCTTTGTGTAGTTCATACATCATTTTCCAATTCAGTTCAGGCATATTTCCCTTTCCCTTCCCCCCACCCCACCCCACCCCATCCCAGATCATGCATTCTGCTATAACTTTCCTGCATCTTTCTTTTGGTTTTTTTTTTCATTTTTTAACAATAAGTGATAACTTATGAGTACAAGCATCCTTCACGTAAAACCAATTTGCAAGAAGTTGTGCCCAAACCCACACAGCTCATGGGTGCCACCATCCAGCGGTGGGGGGGCTTGTATGTTCAATCAAGTTGATCAAATGAGTGTCCAGTCTATATTGTTATAGTTTCACCATTCACCCCAATCACAGCCCTTACATTCTACCACATCCCCTCTTCCGCAGATTGTTCCCTGGGCTTAGAAAAGGGGCACAGGTGGATGAGAAGCAGAACAGTCTACTTTCTCTGGAGCTGTTGTCTTGGACTCTGGTCAATTCTGGCTGTTTCCTTTCATGGGCTGACAGTTTGTCCAGGAATAACCTTTCGATTCTACTAATGAAGCACAAGCAATTAGATATATGGGTATTTAAACAGTACTAATTGTTATGATAGGTTACTTTGGTATAGACACAGATGTTTGGATGGTATGTTAATACATTAATTATATTTTTTCTGTTAAATATGACAGGGTCTTATTGTGGCTTATAACATCTCCTAACCATTAGAGGATATAAGCTTGTGGCATCAGCCATGGGTTATTCTTCCAAGGAGAAAGCTAATAGCCAATTCGATTTGGGTTATACAGGCATATGGCTGCTACTGCTGCACAGTATTTCCAGGAAGGTGAGGTGTAGCTGGTGCTGATGGAGGAGTCTTGCTTGACTCAAGGAGACCTATATTTGCTTTATTGGTTTAGTGGCCTTTGGTAACACTCTCTGGTATTCCAGAGACATCTGTACACTTGCAAGTGTGGTCTCAATACATCTTTCCCATGTTTACATCAGGTCTTCGACAGCAGGGCCTTATCCCCTCTCTTCTTGCAAGAATCCCAGTTTGGAGGCAAGGAGCCTTTACCTTTTGTGGGGGCTTGGATCCCCTGGCCAACATCTCCTTGGGAAAGTACCCAGTTCTACATGATAACACTGGACTGCATGTCATACAGCCACCGCTTCACAAGTTGGATGCATTAGGCTATAAATTGTGCCTCATCCATTGGACCTCTCACCACTCCTTTAAACATGTTGACAACTTCTTGCAGGAAAAAAAAGTTTCCACCACCTGCAAGATGCAGAAAATGCTTTCAACAGATTTTTATGCCACAGGAATAAACAAATTTATTTCTTGCTTGCAAAAATTGTATTGGTTGTAATTGTTCCTATTTTGAATAATAAAGATGTGTTTGAGCCTAGTTATGATGATTTAGAATTCATGGTAAAAAAAAATTTTTTTTTAATGGGGCTGGAGATATGGCCTAGCAGTTAAGAGCGCCGACTGCTCTTGCAGAGGACCCGGGTTTGATCCCCAGCACCCACATGTAATTCCAATTCCAGGAGAACTCCAGTTCCAGGGGAATCTGACACCATCTTCTGACCTCTGCAGCATTGCACAACACGGGTGCACAAACCTACATGCAAACAGTACATTCATACAGATAAATAAATTTAAAAAAATTTAAATTCATGGTGTGAAACTAGAATTCCTTTTGCATTATCTTTTTCACCATGTTTTTAATTTTATGCTTCTCTCACAGAACCATATGCATTCTTATATATGCTAAATCTTAAATATACTAAATATTTTGAATATACAAAATTTCTAATTTTGGATAAGTGTAAATTGTGACAAATGAGCACCCTGAACTCACTGCTCCAGTTACAAGCTTTATGCCACATTTTTACTTGGTTTTTGTCATAGTTACTGTGGAAAGAAAGAAAAAGAAAAGTTATTTATGTGCGGTGGTTTAAATGAGAATGTCTGACTTGAGATCGGGGATTTCCCAAGACCACCTGAAGCACAGGTAGGAGCTGGGTGCTTCAGCCAGGTGGATTGTTTGATTTGATTCAATCATCTTTGGCTTGATTGGCTTGTGTGGCTGTGGGGGCGGAGTTGTCCTCCTAGCTTGTACAAAAGGTGGGCCTGTTGCCACTGTGAGATGAGATCAGGGATTTCCCAAGACCACCTGAAGTGGACTACACAGGAACCCGCCCCCCCCCCATTGCCGAAGGAGTGTCCAAGTGGATTCTTTGGAGAAACTTCAGAGCAGAAAGGGAAGAGTGACTTAGACTTCCAATAGAAAGTCTAAAGCTTAGACAAGTCAACACTCAATAAGCAAGAAGAAAAGGAGAAAAACAAATCAATCAAACAATGAAGGCATCTGAAGGAGGAAAGCAAAGCACGCCTTCAACAGAGTGAAGAGGCATATGGGATTCACATTGGAATACAGGCAAAGAGAAACCCACATGCCAGGGACACAAAGAAGAGACAACATGGAAAGGGACAGGATAATTCCACACCAAGCTCTACCAACCCTGTGGAAGATTCCTACAGTGGGATCCCCCTGGGGAGGGCCCAGAACACAGATATTAGAAGTACAATTGTGGACATACTCAAAGACATGAAAGACTATAAAGAACAAGGCAGAGAACTAAGAAAAGAGAATGGAAAACTCAAGAAGGACCTAGAGAGAGAGAATGACAAACTCCAGAAGTGGAAACAATGAAAAGATCCCATGTTGAAAAAGATAAGAAAACCAACCAGCAAAGCAAAGAGCTGCAGGAAGAGATTGAGAAGCTCCAAAAGGAAGTGGAAATACTAAAGAAATCAGAAATGAAAAAGGAAATCAAACACTCATCCAATCAAGAGGAAAGGAATGGAAAAAGCCTCAGAAGTAGAATGGAGGAAGCAGAACAAAGAATATCAGACCTGGAAGATAACAGAACAACTAAAAACCTCAAGTAAAGATTATGAAAAATTATAAAATACACAAAAGTATTGTGTATTTTTAAAATGCTAGATGCCCAAAACAAAGACAAAATTCTGAAAGCCACAAGAGAAAAACAACAAGTTACATATAAGGGGAAACCCATCAGAATTACAAGTGACTTCTCAGTGCAAACTATGAAAGCAAGAAGAACGTGGAGCAAAGGATTCCCAGTATTAAAGGACTATAGATGCCAACCCAGGTTACTATACCCAGCAAAAATGTCTATTATAGTTGAAGGAGAGAGAAAAATCTTCCATGACATAAACAAGATGAAAGAATACATGTCCTCTGGGGTCTGGAGAGATAGCCTAGTGGTTAAGAGCACCGATTGCTCTTGCAGAGGACCAGGGTTCAATCCCCAGCACCCACATGGTGGCTAAGAACTGTCTTTAACTCCAGTTCCAGGGGAATCTGACACTCTCTTCTGACCTCTGCAACATTGCACAACATGGGTGCACCAACCTACATGCAGACAATACATTCATACACGTATGAAAATAAATTTTAAAAAATTTAAAAAAAAGAACACATGTCTGGAAAATCAACCCTTCAGATGATATTTGAAGCAATTCAAAGGACAGAAGAAAGGAGCAACTATCCCCAGGCACCTAGAAAGAGAAATTAATAAAAGCAAAACTGCAGAAGTAGAAACCTAGACCAAAAACACAAACGGATAATAAGGTGAAAGGAAGCAGCACACATCTATCAGTTATAACCTTAAAAATTAATGGATTAAACTTCCAAATCAAAAGACATAGATCGGGAGATTGGATTAGGAAACAGAATCCATCAATATGCTGTCTCCAAGAAATGCATCTTACCTTCAAGGATAGGAACCAACTTAAAGTGAAAGGATGGAAAAAAATATTCAAAGCAAATGGTACCAAAAAGAAAGCAGGTGTTGCTATTTTATTATCAGACAAAATAGACTTCAAAGTAAAAGAAATCAGAAGAGACAAAGAAGGCCATTACATTTTTATCAAAGGAACAATTCACCAAGAAGATTTCACAATTATGAATATATATGCACCAAACTCTGGTGCACCAAACTTTATAAAGACAATTTTCCAGGACCACAAGGCACAAATTAACCCCACTGTACACTCATAGTAGGGGACTTCAATACCCCACTGAGCCCTTTGGACAGGTCAACAGGACAAAGCATAAACAGAGAGACATCTGAACTGAATGATATGATACACCAAACATACCTAACAGACATCTACCGAATATTCCACCTTAATACCAGAGAATAAACTTTCTACTCAGCACCCCATGGAACATTCTCCAAAATCAACCACATACTGGGACACAGAAGAAACCTCCACAAATACAAAAAGATTGAAATACTTTCATGCGTTCTATCAGACCACAACGCAATAAAGCTCACTATCAACACCAGGATAAGCCCTACTATCTATGAGAACACATGGAGATTAAACAACACACTCCTGAATAATGTACGGGTCAAGGAAGAGACAAAGAAAGAAATAAAAGCATTCCTGGAACTGAATGACAATGATAATACAACACAATAAAACCTATGGGATGGACTCTGGTGCCTGACTCGGGTGCCGGAGTGAGGTCTTGTGTTCGGGCTCAGGTGCCAGACCTGCTAGGATCACCTGGAGCAGCCCGACACTGCTCCAGGCAGGTAAAAGCTTAGGACAAATTGACTCTTGTGGTGCTGGACAATTGATTTTCTGGTCTGTGGCAGAGGGACTGGTATCTGGTGGGGGCTAGATTGGAGCTTGGCAGGTCGCCCTTCCCCCCTCACAGCCAGAAGCGGTCCTGAGTTTGGGTCTGACTCCGGTGCCTGACTCAGGTGCCAGAGTGAGGTCCTGTGTTCAGGCTCAGGTTCTGGACCTGCTAGGATCACCTGGAGCAGCCCAACACTGCTCCAGGCAGATAAAAGCTTAGGACAGATTGACTCTGTGGTGCTGGACAATTGATTTTCTGGTCTGTGACAGAAGGAGTGGTAGCTGGCTGTGGCTATATTGGAGCCCTAAGCCCTGCAGGTCGCCCTTCCCCCCTCACAGCTGGAAGCGGTCCTGAGTTTGGGTCTGACTAGAGTACCTGACTTGGATACTGGAGTGATGTCATGTGTTCGGGCTCAGGTTCTGGACCTGCTAGGATCACCGGGAGCAGGCCAACACTGCTCTAGGCAGGTAAAAGCTTAGGACAGATTGACTCTTGTGGTGCTGGACAATTGATTTTCTGGTCTGTGGAAGAGGGACTGGTAGCCGGCGGGGGCTAGAACGGAGCCCTAAGCCCAACGGGTTGCCCTTCCCCCCTCGCAGCCAGAAGCTGTCCTGAGTTTGGGTCTGACTCCGGTGCCTGACTCAGGTACTGGGGTGCAGGCTAAGCCAGGCATCTCCCACACCCCACCCCCCACCAACAACTGGAATTAAGGAAGAGAGAGTATCCAGTGGATTAGGAGAACTCTCAGAACAGGAAAGGAAGAATGACTTAGACTTCCAATATCCAATCTATAAACAAAAGTGAAAGCCTGAAACCTAGACAAGTCATCACTCCATAAACAAGGAGAGGGGGAAAAAAGCATTGGAAGGAGGTAAGCAAAACAAAACAAGCTTTCAGCCTTCAACACACTGAAAAGGCATTTGTGATTTGAATCACAAAACAGAAACCCACATGCCAGGGACACGATGAAAGGACAACATGGGAAAGGTGCAGGATAATTCCACACCAAGCTCTACAAACCCTGTAGGAGATAGGCACAATGGGATCCCCTGGAGGTGACCCCAGAAACAGACCTTAGAGGAATAATTGCAGACCTATGCAGAGAAATTAAAGAACATAAAGAAGAATTCAGAGAACTAAAGGAAGGGATTGACAAACTCCAGAAAGAACTAGAGAGAGAAAAAAACAAACACCTTAAGGAAGTAGAAACACTGAAAAAGGAAGCCAACCAAACAACAAAAAAAAAAAAAAAAAAAAAAAAAAAAAAAAAAAAAAAAAAAAAAAAAAAAAAAAAAAAAAAAAAAAAAAAAAAAAAATGAAAAGGAAATAGAACACTTATCCAAATTTCAGAAGAAAGGAAGGAAAAAGCCCTCAAGAAATAGAATGGAGGAAGCTGAGCCAAAGAAAATATCAGATCTGAAGATAACACAGATCAACAACTAAACTAAAAAACTCAATAAAGATTATGAAAAATTTAAAATTGCCACAAATTGGAACAACACAATGGATAAATATGGGAACACTTATTGAAAAGATCAAACCTCTGCGCATCATTAATGAGAAGGAGGAAGGAGAAGAATCCCAAAAAAATAGTAAAATCGATCATAAATATTTCAACACAATAATAGAGTGAAAAACATCCCAAAACTAAAAATAATAGACAATAAAACCCATTCAAAAAACAAGAAACAAACATAAGGACTTCCCAAGAATAAGAAAGATCAGAAAAGAAACTCCCCCACAAAGAGGCGCACAAATCGATATAAAAAAACGCAAAAATGGCTTAGAAAAAATGCCCAAACAAAGATAAAATTCTGAGAGGCCCAAAAGGCCACAAAAGAAAAAAACAACAAAGTCACAATAACAAAGGGGAAACCCAATCAGAATTACAACTGGACTTCTTCGGTACAACTTGTTTCTTTTCATAAAATACTTGAAGCTATTCAAGGGGCAGAAGAGAAGAGCAACTAATCCTCAAGCAACTAGGAAAAAAAGAAATTATAAAAACATATTGTTAGGAGTAGAATCAGGAGACGGAGACTAAAAGGTCCCAAATGGAATAGAGAGAAGGTGAAAAGGAAAAGCAAAATATCTATCTTTTCAATTATAATTTTCCTTTAAATAGAATGGATGAAGAATAAAAAACTTCTGCAATTAAAAAAGGGCCATAGGCTTGGAGATATGGGATTAGAGAAAAAATCCCATCTATATGCTTGCTCTACAAGAAACCCATGCTCATTTCAAGGAACAGGCAACCAACTAAAGGTGGAAGGGCTGGACAAATCTTCCCAAGCAAGAAATGGCACAAACCCAGTCAAGTGTAGGTGTTGCTTATTCTATATTATCAGAAGAAATAGACTTCAAAAAGCTAAACAAAAGAAATCAATAAGAACAAAAGAGGGCTCATTACATCTTTATTAAAAGGAACAATTCACAACGACAAGAAGCCTTCCACAATACTGAATATATACACAAAACACCCCCAAACCCTGACAAAGAACGCACCAAACTTTGTCAAAGGCAATACCTTCAGGATCCTGAAGGCTCAAACTTAAACCCCAGCATACTAATAGTAGGGGCTGTAAAAACCCCACTAAGAATCTTTAGAAGTCAACAGAACAAAAGAAAAACAGAGAGACACGCGAACGATGACATGATAAACAATACAACCAAATGGGATCTCACAACATCTATCAATATTTCACCAAACACCAGGGCAATCACTATTTCTACTTCAGCACCCCATGGGAACAGTTCCCAGTCCCACAAAATAGACAAGACCATTATACTGGAGACACAGGAAAAACTCAACAAATACAAAAAGATTTGAATAATGACTCAGCATTCTAGCAGACCACAGTGCAATAAAACTTCATAATCAACACGGGATAAACCCTAAAACCACCTACAGAACACATGGAGACTGAAACAACACTCTCCTGAATAAGAATGGGTCAAGGAAGAAAATGGAAAGAAATGAAAAAACAGTAGCATTCCGCTGGAACTGAAAATGAACCAATGTAATACATAATACACAACAACTTATGGGACACTTTAAAGCAGTCTTAAGGAGTGGGAAGTTTTAAAGCCTCTAAGGTCCTACCATAAAAAAACAGAAAGAGGCACAAGTGAATGATCTAACACTGCAGCTTTAAAGTACTTGAGAGACAACAAACAAATGAAACCCATAAACGAAGCCAGACAAAGAAGAAATAACCATATCAAGAGCAGAGATCAATGAAAATGAAACAAAGAAAACTAATACATTAAAAAAAAATCAATGAATTCAAGAAGTGGTTTCTTTTTTTTTTTTTGATGTACAAAGAAGCTAGACCTCTAGCCCAGGTTAACATAAAGAGAAATAGAGAACAACTCCAAATCAAATAGATCTGGATGAAAGGGAAATATCACAAACAGACAATGAAAAATATCCAGACAACTAGTAAAGTGGAATACTTCAAAAACCGTATACTCTACTCTAATTTTTGGAAAACCTAGAAGAAATGGATGAAATTATGAAAACCTGGATCACCAAATCAGCTCCACATAAGAGAACTCCGACAATAAGCTTAAATTGGTCCAATGAATGATGTAAGTAAGCACCCTCGCCAAACCAAAAAAATGCATAATCCCAGGCCCCGCAGATGGTTTTCACGCAGAAATTCTAAAAATAATTTCAAAAAGAAGACTTACAACATTACTACTCATTGTTTAGAAGGATACAAACGGAGGGAGTTGTCCCCAGTTCCTTCTATGAAGCCAACACACTCACACTATAAATACCAAAACAAGGCAAAGATACAAACAAAAAAAGAGGACTATAGAACCCATCTCCCTAATGAACACAGATGCCAAAATTCTAACAGGATACTGGCATTTGTGGTTCCCCTTCCCCATTTAGGATGATGGTTGAATTGGGTTTCCTGTTATAAATGGCTTTGATTACATTAAGAGATGATCCCCTCCCACCAATTCGTCCTCCAAACTTTTAAACAGAAAGGGATGCTGTGAAACTTTTTCCTTTTATTTTAGTTTTTTGTTTTTTTTTTTGTTTTTTTTTTTTTTTTTTTTTTTTTTTTTTTTTTTTATATTTATATGATTTTCGTATGTTTGAACCACCCTGCATCGCTGGCATGAATCCAATTTGTCATAATGATGATCTTTCTTGAATGTGGGTCCTGTATGCAATTTGCCAGTACTCCTGTTTAGAATTTTGGCATCTTTGTTATTAGGGAATGGGTCATAGTTCATAATCCAGTCATATAGCTTAAAAGAGCAAGGTGATATTGGGTAAATTATTTAGCAGGTACTCACAACCTCTGCTCCAACTTTATCTCTTTTGCCTATAAGTGGGATATATGCAAGGAGAAAGGCAGTAAGTCCTGTTTTGTCGAAGACCTGGTGTGAGCATGAAAATGTTATGAGACATAACTTGCTAGGTACAACTGGCTCTGAAATGCCAGAGAGCATACCAAGGCCATTAAGCAATACAGCAAAATATTGGTCTCCCTGAGACAAGAGAAGACCTCTCGCCATCAATATCAGCTAAACCTCAACCAATCCCTGGAGATACTTGCAACAGTGGGCAGCCAAATATAATAGATATATATATATATAAATATATATATATATATATTAATTTTTTCTATTAGCTCTCTCTCCTTGGAGGAATAACTCACAGTGATGACCACAAGCTTATGTCCCTCATAGTGGTTAGGAGATGTTTTACAACCACAATAAGAACTTGCCACACTTTATAGAGAAACCAAAGTTTGTGGATTGCATACCAATCTACTCCAGCATCTGGTCTATGCTCACAAGCTTGCTTGCATCATAATAGTAGTCTTGCTTATAAGCCCGTACATCCAATATGCTTGTGACTTTTTGTTGTATGCCTAAAGGTTCACCTGGAACAGCTGTCCACTGCAGGGACCAAAACCTGCCAACGCCTGCTCAAACAGCTGCATTCCAAGAAATGTGGGCCTGTTTTCTTCTCACCCACTTGTGCCCCTTTTGCCCAAAAGCCCAAGACCAAATGCAGAAAGAAGGGGGAGCATGAATAGAAGAATGTAAAGGGCTGTTGGAGAGATAGGGGTGAATCAGAGAAACGACTAAGCAAATAGTCTGCTCCTAATTGATCAACATGTTTGTGCATACAAGTTTCTCCAGTTGGACTATGGGACCTTGGGTTATTCAAAATTTGGACATAGATACTGCAAAATACACCAATTACCTAATTGTACAGCAAACTGAGCAACATAAATGTTATCTGAAAACAACTGTGTTATTATATTGTAGAATCCCTTAAAAGTAAACAAATAATAATAATTTTTAAAAAAAAACCTATGGGATACTTTAAAAGCAGTCCTAAGGGGTAAGTTTATAGCCGTAGGTGCCTACATTAGAAAAACAGAAAGAGTGCAAGTGAAATAGCTAACACTGCAGCTAAAAAGACTTGAGAGACAAAACACAGATGAACCCTAAAAGACTAAAAAAAACAGCAAAAGAAGAAATAACAAAAATCAGAGCATAAATCTGAATAGAAACAAAGAAAACAATACAAAAAAATCAATGAATCCAAAATTTGGTTCTTTGAAGGAATAAACAAGATAGACAGACCTCTAGCCCAGTTAACCAAAAGAAAGAAGGAACAACTCCAAATCAATACAATCCATGATGAAAGAGGAAATATCACAACAGACAATGAAAAGATCCAGAAAATCATATGGGAATACTTCAAAAACCTATACTCTACTAAGTTTGAAAGCCTAGAAGAAATGGATGAATATATGAAATCCTGGGAATCACCAAAGCTCAACCAAGAAGAGATCGACAGCTTAAACAGACCCATAATATATGAAGAAATTGAAGATGTAATAAGAAACTTCCCAACTAAAAAAAGCCCAGGCCCAGACGGTTTCACGGCAGAATTCTATAAAACATTTCAAAAAGACTTACAACCATTATTACTCAAATTGTTTAGAAGGACACAGAGGAAATTCTCCCAAATTCTTTCTATGGAGCCATTCTATTACCAAAACCAGGCAAAGATACAACCAAAAAGGAGAACTATACACCCATCTCATTAATGAACACAGATGCAAAATTCTAAACAGGATACTTGCAAATTGCATACAGACCCACATCAAGAAGATTATCCATCATGACCAAGTTGGATTCACACCAGAGATGCAGGGATGGTTCAACATATGAAAAATCAATAAATATCATCAAGCATATAAATGGACTGAAAGACAAAAACCACACTATTATCTCAATTGATGCAGAAAAATCCTTTGACAAAATCCAGCATCCCTTCATGCTTAAAGTCCTAGAGGGAATTGGATTGGAGGGATCATTCCTCAATGTAATCAAAGCCATATACAGGAAACCCACAGCCAATATCATCCTAAATGGGGAAACAACAGAAGCATTTCCTTTATAGGTAGGAACTCGCGGGGCTAGAGAGATAGCCTAGCGGTTAAGAGCATTGACCGCTCTTGCAGAGGACCTGGGTTCAATCCCCAGCACACACATGGTGACTAAGAACCATCTGTAACTCCAGTTCCAGGGGAATCCAAGACCCTCTTCTGACCTCCATGGCATTGTGCAACACGGGTGCACCAACCTGCATGCAGACAGTACACTCATACACATACAAAAATAGATAAAATTAAAAAATAAATAAATAAATGTAGGAACTCGGCAAGGCTGCCCTCTCTCACCACTCTTCTTCAATATAGTGCTTGAAATACTTGCTAGGGCAATAAGGCAAGAAAAGGAAATTAAAGGAGTACTAATTGGAAGAGGAAGTCAAGTTATCCCTTTTTGCTGGTGATATGATTGTTTACTTAAAGGCTTCTAAAAACTCCACCAGAAAACTCCTAGAAATGATTAAGAGAGCATCAGTAAAGTGGCAGGATACAAAATTAACCTAGAAAAATCAGTAGCCTTTATTTACACCAAACAATAAGCAACTGAAGAAGGAATTCAAGGAGACCCTCCCACTCACAATACCCTCAAAAACAATAAAATACCTAGGAAAAAACAACCAAAAACATCAAAGATCTTTACAACAAAAATTTTAAACCCCTGAAGAAGGAAATTGAAGAAGACATCAGAAGACAGAAAAACCTCCCATGCTCATGGATTGGGAAAATTAATATAGTAAAAATGTCCATTCTACCCAAATTCTTGGATAGATTTAATGCAATTCCATTTAAAATCACCAAGAGTTTCTTCACAGGCTTGGAAAAAAAGTCCTTAATTTCCTTTGGAAAAACAAAAGACCCCGAATAGCCAAAACAACCCTGAGTGAAAAGAGCAATACAGGGGGCATCTCTATACCAGACTTCAAACTATACTACAGGGCTATAGTCGTAAAAACAGCTTGATACTGGCAGAAAAACAGACCTGTTGACCAATGGAACAAAACTGAAGATCCAAACCTGAGCACATACAGTTTCAGCCACCTCATATTTGACAAGGGGGACAAGAAGACACAATGGAGGAAAGACAGCATCTTCAGCAAGTGGTGTTGGCAAAACTGGATCACCACTTGTAGAAGAATTAAATTAAACCCCTACCTCTCACCCTGTACTAAAGTCAACTCCAGATGGATCAAAGATGTGAAACCCCAAATTCTGAAGGCAATAGTACAAAAAGTTGGCAGCAGACTACAAGACATAGGGGTAGGAAAAGACTTCCTAAATTAGACAGCAGCTGCTCAAGAATTAAGGTCAACAATTGACAAATGGGACCTCATTAAACTCAAAAGCTTCTGTCCATCAAAAGAAACAATCAGTGAAGAGAAAACCTGCAGAGTGGGAGGAAACCTTCACCACAGATACATCTGAAAAAGCATTGATTTCCTACATAAACTACTCAAAAAACAAAGGAGAAAGAAAACAAATGACCTACTCAATAGATGGAGCAAAGAGCTGAACAGAGACTTCACAAGTGAGGAATTAGAGATGGCTGAAAAACATCTTAAGAAGTGTTCAGGGGACTGGAGAGATGGCTCAGTGGTTAAGAGCACTGGTTGTTCTTACAGAGGACCAGGGTTCAAATCTCAGTACCCACATGGCAACTAACAACTGTAACTCCATTTCCAAGGGATCTAACACCCCCTTCTGTCCTCCTCATGCATTGAATGACATGGGTATACTTAAACATATGCAGACAAAACACTCATACACATGAAATAAAAATAAAGAAAAAACATTTTTAAAAAAAAGTGTTCAATGTCACTAATAATTAAGGAAATGCAAATTAAAACCACTTTAGATATCATCTTACTCCAACAAGTCTGGCTAGGACCAAGAAAACAAATGATACCAAGTGCTGGAGAGGTGGTGGGTAAGGGGAACACTCATCCACTGCTGGTGGGAATGTAAACTCATACAGCCACTATGGAAAGCACTGTGGAGAACACTTGGAAGACTTGGAATGAACTTGCCACCTGACCCAGCCATACCATTCCTGGGTACGTACCCACAAGACTCATCTTACTGCAGAGATACATGCACAGCCATGTTTATTGCAGCTCTCTTCACAATAGCAAGGAGCTGGAACCAACCCAAGTGCCCCTCAACTGACAAGTGGATAGAGAAAATGTGGTACATCTACACAATGGAGTTCTATGCAGCAATAAAGAAAGATGATATCATGAACTTTGCAGGTAAATGGCTGGAGCTAGAAGATATCATGCTGAGTGAAGTAACACAGTTCCAGAAAAACAAACAATGAATGGTATCCCTCATCTGTGGATGCTAGCACCAATTACCTAACTGTATGCAAACTGAGCAATGTCAATGTGATCTGAAAACAATTGTGCTCCTATATTGTAGAATCCCTTAAAAAAATAAACAATAAAGAAAAGAATTAAATAAATGAATTAATAAATAAATAAATAAATAATGTCCTCCCATAGGCTCCAAGTATTCAGACATTTTTGTTCCCAGTTAGTGGCACAGTTTTGGGAGATCTCAGAAGGTGTGGCCATGCTAAAGGAAGCACATCACCAGGGGCGGGCTTAGAAAGTTCTTAAGGCCTTGCCTATCTCCAGTCTCTCTCTGCACAACCTAGCTTCTGCAGCAGCTAAGGTATCTTTATCTGATCTCATTTTAAAACTTTTCCAGTAAATAAAAATCACGGTTTTTTTTGTAGTGACATTACTATACAATTTCATAGAATTAATATCTTTCTTTCAAAAATTTGTCTGGAGCTCATGTTGTTAGAATAAATAATAAATGACAGGATGTAGGCCTTCAAAGATTTAGAGATTTTTTGATGAAATACAGTATCTTCAGAGCACTCTGCCTACAAGTGACCATATCTCTCTCCTGGTTCCCTGAAAAGGAAACTAATCCAAGCATTTCATAGGATACTAACTCTGTTTAGCCTGTAGTACTTACTCTAATTTTATTCATTTCTACATTCAATCTAATTTCAAGTTTTCCAGATTTCCAAGCTGCAATTACATGCAAAGTCATTATGAGAAGACCATCTGTTCACCACTCAAAAGACAATACCCAAAGAAGAGTTGGAGAGATGGAAGTGGGGCTTACTAAAGGGCAGGAGCTCTGAGACAGTGAGAAGTAGCTATCATCCTAAAAAAGGGGGGCGGTTGTTAAGAAACTAGGAAACTCTGGTGCACAAAAGAGCTCTTCTATATAGCAAGAGGCGGAAGGGAAGTCCATAAGGAGGAAAGAAAGCTACAGAGCTGGGCAGGAGCCTCATCATCACCTAGAACTTCCCCTTTTCCCCCAGAACACTGCAAGGCACCTAGGCCTCCTGCTGCTAGTTCCTCTAATTCTTTAGCTAAACATTACTTTTCTCCAAGTTCAACACCACAATAGTTTACATGTTTTTTGGATCATTGTTGTAAAGAATTAAAGAAGAAGAAGGGTTTTTACATGTTCTGTTCTTATCTGAAGATTACCAGATAGTCTGAGTTTAATAAATCCAAAGAGAAATTATTTAGCAGTTAACCCCTTAATCATTTAAGTGAATCTTTTTCTTGGATTTAGAATCTAAAGCAAAAGGACAGGAAGTCCAATGACATCGTGTAAAGGGATACCCAGCACTAATAAATGAACTTAAAACTCTTGATACAACTTCCATGAGGTTGCCATCCATGATGGGGTGGGACTTCACAGGTATGCAGCTGTTGTGTGGTCAACCACACATCTCGCTCATGCTCTGTCATTAAGCCCAATAAGCTTATTGGTATGTCAAGTTGAGGGGAAAAGTAAACTTTTTTAAAAAGCCACCGAAGTGATATAATGAAACATAGATAAGCCGTCCAGCTATCCCTTTATGAAAAAGGGATTGTCTCACTGTTCAAGTGCTATCATCAGACACCTTCAGCTAACAGCAAGTTCATGGACTGCCTCTGTTGTGTGCAACAGCATACCTAAGGCCAGTTCTCCCCATCCATAGACATTCCATACCCAACAACTAACATGGGGAAGGGACGAGAAAGGGAAACCTAGCAACTTTACTCCAAAACACAGCAACTTTAAAATACCACTTAATTTCAGAGATCCTGTTATGGTTTGGAGATGGACTGTCCCCAACAGGATCGCGTTTGAACTCTTAGTCCCTCGCTAATGGTACAGTTTAGGGAAGTTTCGGAACTTTTTTTAAGAAGCATCTTACCCCTGATATCTTCCTGTCTTTTCTTCTGCTTCCTAGTCCACTGAGAGGTGATCAAGCAGCTGCTGCACACTCCTGCCACAACAAAGCCACCTGCTGCCACATTTTCCAGGTATGATAGATACCATCGTCTCAAAATGTGAGCCAAAATAAGCCCCTCCTACCTCAAGTTGCTTCTTGCCAAGTGTTTGGTCAAAAAGAAATGAATACAGTTCCTATGAAGTCAACCAAAGCCACTATTTGTCAGATCCGCATGGCAGTTCTCATCTTACCCATTCCCATTTCCGTCCTTTCTCTTCCACACATATGGACGGAGCCACTCTTTAATAAATATCTGCATTTCACAGAATTGAATCTGATATCATGTTGATAGAGTAAGAGGTTTTGTGAAGCAAGTCATCTAAAAAGATCAAGCTTATGACAAGCCAGCTTCTTTTTTTTTTTTTTTTTTTCTTTTCGAGACAGGGTCTCCCTGTAGCCCCAGCTGTCCTGAAATTCACTCTGTAGACCAGGCTGGCCTTGAACTCACAAAGATCTGCCTGCCTCTGCCTCCCAAATGCTAGGATTAAAGGCGTGCGCCACCACACCTGGCTAAGCCAGCTTCTTTATATGAGTGCTGGATTTTCAATGGAAACACATATTCAAAGTCAACTGCAACACATTTGATCAAAATGAGCACACCCATTGCTTAACAATGGGTTGTTGGCTACCGTTTTTTCCTTAACTTGTATAACTATACCATATCCAGTGCAGTATGCTGAAGCAACTTTGAGTAATCCCTGGTTCTTTTGCCAACTCCAGCTTCCCTCACTCCCTTCTAGCAGCTTCTTGCTCTTCTTGTTATGCTTTGTCCTACATCTATGCCTCATCAAAGCTTCAGGGCAAGGGAGTGCTGGCTTGCTTTTACTACTAGTTAACCACTTAAGTTAAATGTATTTAGTCTATGCAAGGAGAAATGTTGCGAAAAATGATTAATAATTAGGCTGCATTTCTGAAACACACGAACTTCTCATAGAAGATAAAATATCTTTATACAAAATAACCTTCCTTACACAATAGAGTGTGATCCAAAAGGAAGGCCACAACTAGTCAAGCTTCAACGAATGGGAGCCCTCCAGAGTGTGTATCCCTGGATGGGACTCCTATAATAAACCTCACCCACCTGTGGCTCAGGGATCATTGCAGAACAGGGGGCAGAAAGATTGTAAGAGCCAGGCCTGGTGCACGAACATACGGGAAGGAGTAACCTACAGTTGACTGTAAGCTTTCACATGTGAACTTATGACAATGTCAGCCTCAGGCATGGGACTCTTGCCAGCTGGGACAAGCTCTCAGAGTGGAGAAAGAGAAATGGGTGGGAGACTGAGAACTACAAAAGACTGATTACAGCTGGGTGAGGGACTAGACTTCAGTGGGTCAATTTGCACAGAAGGACACCTGAGTTTGGAAGCTTGACTGGATAGGGCTTAGCTTGGATGTTGTAATGCATGAGGTCTGATGGGAGACTGGGGCATGGGGTGGGGGAACTGGGTTTGATTGGGAACCATTGTATGAGATGCTCGATAAAAAAAATGAAAACAAATTATCTTTTTCTTCAAGGGCTGAGGAGATGGCTCAGTGGGTAAGAGTACTTGCTATGCAAGTAAAACGACCTGAGCTTGGGTCCTAGCACCCAAGGAGAAAGCTGGGTGTGAGAAAGGAGGATCGCTGGGACTTGCTGGCCACCAGCCTAGCTCAATGAGAGATCATGTCTCAAAGGAATAAAACAGAGAGCAAGAGAGTAGACCACCTGGCTTCCTCCTCTGGCCTCTGCACTTACAGAGAGAGAGAGAGGGAGAGAGAGAGAGAGAGAGAGAGAGAGAGAGAGAGAGAGAGAGATTCTTCTAGAATATAAACATTGGCAACAAAAATTGATTCAATAATTTTGAGTAATTTGGCAAGAGGGGTTAACAAAAGAATCCATTGATTTGGCTCATTTTATTTTTTCATTAAAATGTGTGTCATCCTGCTTTCACACAGACTATTTCCAGCATCCTGACCCAACTCTGAGGCTGTATTTTTTCCTTCAAATATATCTTGGGTATCTCTTCTCTCCATAGAAAGCAATAATGTGGGTAGTTTGAATGAAAGGAGAAAATACTTCCAATAGAAAACAAAGAATTTACAAGTAGTAGACAATATTCTTAAGTAGGGACATAAGCAAAGTACATGTAAGCTTAGTAAAAACCTTGAACACTTCAGCCAAGTATGATTATTATTATTGCATAAATTTCAGCAAAAAATTATATGCTCACATTTCTTTCTATTATATTTCCATGGGGAAAAGTGTCCACCATTATTTCCTTAGTGTCTCTTTAAGTAAATGAATTTAGACTGAAGAAAATCAGATAAACAGCAGTGACTCTGTCGTGCTTTCAATATAACAGCTTATTTTCTTCTTTCCTTGAAATACAGTCAGAGAAGAGTAAGAGGATCAGGGGGATTTTGAATAAGAGGGATAGGGTAATGAGCTTTGACCTAAGCCCACAGCCACTCTTTGAATGAATAACAGGAAACAGCTGCAGTCTAGGGTCTCTCAATAAAGGGATGCAGGGATTCCGTGTGACCTGGCATTCAGTGTCTCCAATGGTCAGCCAGATTTCTTTGTTTCTCACACATTTGTGAGAATGCTGGGAATGTTCTCCTAGCTTTTCAGCCTCTCCCAGACCTGTCACTCCATGTAAGGAATACAGCAACTATGGCTGCCTGAAGAGGTGACCTCTGAACAGAGCCCCTTGTCTGCCTTCTCTTTCACACTATAAAACCTCATCTATAATAAAATGGCTGAAAGGGCCTAGAGACAGATTATGAATGGAAAAAAAAGTGTCTTCAAAGATAATCTTGTAAATGGGAGCTATAGACTAACCTGCAAAAACTAGACAGCTTCCAGCAGGCAGTCCTTCTCTCCAGAACTCAGATCTAGTCCAGCATTTACTCACTGGGGGAAGAATGTGGCATAGAATTTCTTTTCTTTTTTTTTTATTGATGCTTTGTGTATTTCATACATCATTTTCCAATTCAGTTCAGGCATATTTCCCTTTCCCTTCCCCCCACCCCACCCCATCCCAGATCATGCATTCTGCCATAACTGTCCTGCATCTTTCTGTTTTTTTTTTTTTCATTTTTTAACAATAAGTGATTATATATGAGTACAAAGCATGCCTTCATGTAAAACCAATTTGGCAGCAGGTTGTGCCCAAAACCCTCACAGCCCATGGGTCCCACCATCCGCGGGGGCCTTGTATGTTCAATCAAGTTGATCACGAGTGTCCAGACTATATTCTTGTAGATTCACCATTCACCCCAATCGCAGCCCTTACATTCTATCAGCCCCCTCTTCACCAGATTGTTCCCTGGCTTAGTAAAGGGGCACAGGTGGATGGAGAAGCAGAACAGTCTACTTTCTCTGGAGCTGTTGTCTTGGCTACTTGGCATTTCTGGCTGTTTCCTTTCTGGGCTGACAGGTTTCCAGTAATAACCTTTCGATCCTACTAATGAAGCACAAGCAATTGAGTTATATGGGTATTTAAAACAGTACTAATTGTTATGATAGGTTACTTGTAGTATAGACACAGATGTTTGGATGGTATGTTAATCCATGAATTACATTTTTTTCTGTTAAATATGACAGGGTCTTTACTATGGGCTTATAACATCTCCTAACCATTAGATGGATTAAGCTTGTGGCATCAGCCTGGTTATTCCCAAGGAGAAGAGTAATAGCCAATTCGATTTGGGATATACAGGCATATGGCTGCCTCGGCTGCACAGTATTTCCAGGCAGGTGAGGTGTAGCTGGTGCTGACAGAGGAGTCTTGCTTGTCACTCAAGGAGACCCATATTGCTTTATTGGTTTTAGTGGCCTTTGGTAACTACTCTCTGGTTATTCCAGAGACCATCTGTACACTTGCATGTGTGGTTCTCAAATACATCTTTTCCCAAGTTAATCGTAGGTCTTCACAAGGGCTCTTACCCTTTCTTCTTGCAGGATTCCACTGTAGAGGCAAGGAGCCTTTAACCTTTTGTGGTGGGCTTGGATCCCCTGGCCAACATCTCCTTGGTAGAATAATGCATATGGCTGATGTCAGAGCTCCTGTATTGATATATTTGCTAAAGTGCATAGACTTAAGGAGAACTTTATAGTATTATATTTGGTTCCGAAAATAGAGAAAATCCTTTTTCACAGTTCCTATGCTATATCAGTCAATTAAGAAGGCAGTTTTATGGTTTTATAAGAGATTACCTAACTATAATAGTTGTCTCCAAATTACAGGTAGGAGAACACCTCATCATCATCATATTTCTCCTGTCTATGGGAGGGAGGTAAAGAAAGTCTCTCTTATTAAAACCTTTGGGGCTCCTAGGGGTAAGTTTCGTTTGAGGACTCATTATAAATATTGTTATAAGTAGGATCCACAGGGGGTTTTGATTTGTAGCAATCTGAGGCTTTGCTTTCTTTCTCCTTTCAGTGTGTCAGACGGCCAACCTTTTCTGTTGGCAACTTTCTGGTACATCCGACTCAATGTAAAGCTGTATCTTTCTTCTAGCCGTTAAGTTGGTGCAATTTTGATCTGTTGGAAACATGCAAATCTTTCTCAGTTAGTTTTAAGATTTGAAATGCAAGGTTTTGACAAAAAGATTTCATACTCTATCTGTATCACCCCCCTTTTTGTTTAGGTTTTTGTTTTTTGACCCATGAGTCTCCAGAAGGCAGTTGTATTATACATACCTATAGGGTGGAATCAAGGCACAGATTTCATCAAATTCACCCATGCTGTTTTGGGTGACTGTATGTGATTAACTTGGGAAGCAAACTTAATTTTTATGTTAAATCATCTTATAGGTGAAAGAGAATGCTACAAGGTGTTACTGTACAACAGAAAAATTATAGAGAACATTTGTATGTGCCAATCCCAAAGTTATTGTTATACAGATTTTATGTAAAACAAATGTGGACAACAACAATTTATATCTCCATTTAACTCAGAGGCATTACTGTTTTTATCAGAGCCTTTAAACCAATGTTGTTTAATATACACATATTTACTTTTATTAAGTCCTGAAACACCATGTAACCTGTAGACAGTGTCTGGGCAAAACTGGATACTTGTTGAACTCATGTCAATTAAATATGGCATAGAATTTCTATATAATACTGGAACAACTTCGCTGAGGCCCTATTTATACCTATCACTTACTCCATCATAGAGGACACTCTCTTCCACAGGAAAGATGATGAATAATATCCATTCTGTGTAAGATCTGACCTCTAGGCCAGATACTTAACTTTCACCTTTTATCATAGAGTCATTCTGTTTATTCTAATCTAAGAGTTGGATCCCAAAAGGCAACCAAGAATGCTAAAAATTATTTCTGCAGCTAGATCTCTGTACTGAGACCTCTGGATACTTAAATTAATAATAATAATAATAATAATAACAACAACAACAACAATAATAAATGGCTGGCAAGATAGCGCAGTGGAAAAAGGCACTTGCCACCAGATTATACAAGCCTGAATACCCAACTTTGATGTCAGAACCGACATAAAGATGCAAGAGAGAACTGACTCCACAAAGTTGTCCTCCAACCTCCACATGAACACTGTGGTAATAGAGCCATACTAATTCTAACCACACTATCTAAAGGCATGTCCTGTCTATGAAAGGTAGCGTGTTCACATGTGGACATCTATAAAAGACAGAATTGGAGATCCAGGTAAACTCTTAAAAGTTTTCTCTGTGCTTTACTTATGGCCCAGTTTGTCACTGGTACTGATGTGGAGTTATTACTCTATCTTTGGGAGGATTAATGCTCTTTCTACATGATTTCTGGATATTATACCTCAGACTCCTCCAGTGAGTTTCTTTAAGTGGTTTCCAAACAGCTTAAATTAACTATCTTTCCAAGAGAAAAGAGCTTAATCTTCTCTAATTATCTGACCTGATTCTGAACTGTGAAAGTTAAATGTTGCTAATTAGTAGGATGGGTTGGGAATAAAAGAGGCAGAGAAAAAAGGGCTTTTTTAGCTTTTTATGGGCCATTAGTCATTTTCTTATAAATGCTTTCTTTCTGTAAAGAAATTCTCTGGCTGGCCTTAGTGAGGCAGGGGAAAGTAGATCTCAGAGTTGGAGGCCAGCCTGATCTATATAGTATGTTCCAGGTCAGCCAGGGCTACATAGTGAGGCCTTGTCTCAAAAAAACAAACAAACAAAGAATTCTCAAAGCTCGTGGATTTCTTACTTTTGCATCTCTCTGAATAGTAAACATTATTCAGACTGGACTCTTCCCATTCTCTACAATGTTTAATTAATTAATTTAAATTTAGAGATCTTTTAAATATTTTATTTATTATTTTTATTTTATGTGTATTAGTGTATTGCCTGTGTGTAGGTTGGTACACCTGCATCATGTGGTATCCACAGAGGTCTAATGAACAGTGTCAGATTCCCTGAAACTGGAGTTACAGATGGTTGTTAGCTGCCAGGTGGGTGCTAGGAACCAAACCTAGGTCCTCTACAAGAGCAGCCAGTACTCTTAACCATTGAGCCATCTCTCCAGTCCCAAAGGTAGAGTCTATCTTAATAACATATGGCAGTTTCTTGGGTCCATAATAAAACATTTTAGGAGAACTGTCATGAAAGTGTATGCTCATTTTCTGTTACTTCACAACAAACCACTTGAAATCTCAAAAGTTTAAAACATTAAACATTTATTATCTCACCAATTTTTCTAAGGATGGGGAATTTTAAAATAGCATAGCTTAGTGGTCTTGTCTCTAGGTCCTTACATGACTACAAACAAGCTGTAGACCTTGAGCTAAAGCTTTGGCTCCAGTTTCCACTGGAGCTGAAGTATCCATTGGAAATGGGCCACACACATGGCCATTCCCAAGAGACCTCAGCCCCATACCTAAAGTCACATGACATTTTTGCTATCATTAGATAGAAACAAGTCAATTAGTTCAGTTTATACTCTGGGGGAAAAATTTTAGACTTTATCTTTTGAATTTGTAGCCATAATTTTAAAGTACCACAGAGTAGAATCCAATGTGTAGATCAATTATCTCAGCCATACTATATACAAAGTCTGGAATCCAGGATCTATGGATATTCCTCAGTTGTAGAGTCCTCGCCTAGCATACCTGAGACCTTGAGTTAATCCTCAGTACAAGAAAGAGTGAGGAAGAGGAAGAAGAGGAAGAGGAGTAAGAGGAGGAGGAAAAGGAGGAGGAGGAGGAAGAGGAAGAGGAAAAGGAGGAGGAGGAGGAGCAAAAGGAGGAGGAGACAGAAGCATTAGTATGTGGAATTTCTACCCAATAATAACCATCCTCAAGAAAGCAGATGAATCATTCCTCCACAAATAAGAAAACCATTGTCATATTTAACAACATGGACGAACCTTGAGAGCAGTGTGCTGATCAGTCACAGGACTCTATTCATAAGAAGTCACTAAAGTACCCAAGCTCATAGATGCCAGTCCCCCCAGCAACATGCACAGCACTTCCCCACATGATGAGGACCAGCCAACAGGTAGAAGCTTCCAGCTCAATTCCAGTTTGATTTCTCTATGTCCTGCAACCAGAGAATCTTGGATCTTCTTACCATCTAGCTCTAGTGGGCTACAGCAATGGCACAAGGGACTTGCCAGACAACAACTCAAAGCCTACCCTGTCACAGGGATTCTCACTGAGTAGCCCTATGGTTTATCCAGGTGTGGCAGTGCTCGCCTTTAATCCCGACACTTGGGAGGCAGAAACAGGTAGCTCTCTATGAGTTTGAGTTTAGCCTGGTCTACATAGTGAGTTCCAGACCAGCCAGGACTACTTAGAGAGTTCCTACCTCAAAAATAAATAAATAGCCAGGCATTGTGGTACACGTCTTTAATCCCAGCATTCCAGAAGCAGAAGCAGATTGGATCTCTTTGAGAGTGAGACAAGCCTGATCTGTATAGTGAGTTATAGACCAGCTAAGGCTACAGGGAGACCCTCTCTCAAAAATAATAAACAAATAAATAAATAAATAAATAAATAAATAAATAAATAAAATAAATAAATAAATATTCAACCAACAGCTTCTAGGAACAGCTTTATCCATCCACACAGGGTACCTCCAGTCAAATTATTTTAGTTTTTAATTAGCTTACATGGCTTTTTCACACATTCTTAATTTTGGTTGGCCCATCCCTCACCCCTTTACCAGACTTAAGCCTTTTTCAGTTCCATTATTTCATAGTAATGAAAAATAGACAAAGAATACTTTCTAAATGCTTGTCCTGCCAGGACTCTGGCTGCTGCAGCCCGGACTCTACTCTCACGCTGCAGCTACAAAGAGAGACCTGCAGTCCGGCCCTGGGACACGTGAAAAGCTTTCCCATGTTTTTTATATCAATAGATAATTCTCGGGGCTGGAGAGATGGCCTAGCGGTTAAGAGCGCCAACCGCTCTTGCAGAGGACCCAGGTCCGATCCCCAGCACCCACATGGCAGCCGGGAACCGTCTGAAACTCCAATTCCAGGAGAACTCCAGTACCAGGGGAATCCGACACCCTCTTCTGACCTCTGCTGCATTGCACAACACGGGTGTACAGACTTGCATGCAGACAGTACATTCATACACATACAGAAATAAATAAAATTAATTAAAAAAATTAAAAAAAAAGAAATGTGGGGTAAACGAATACATTCAGGACTTGACGGAAAGACCAATGAAAGATATTAGAACATGAGATCTTCAGCACAAAACAAAACTGAGTTATGCTGAATAAAATGATTGACTTTATCATCAAAATCTGTATTTGTGAAGTGTTTAGAAGTGGTACTTCTCTGATTAACTGAATGTTCTGGGTAGGTACCACATAAAGACTTAACATTCTAATTATTAATATGTATATTTTACTTGTAGCTACTACTTGATTTACTAGATGGTTGTTAGCTACCATGTGGATGCTGGGAATTAAACCCCAGTCCTCTGCAAGAACAGCCAGTACTCTTAACCACTGAGCTATCTCTCCAGCCTTAGTTAAATATTTTATCTCTTTTTATAAAGGGGAAGAGGGCTAGGAATATAGGTTAATGATAGAGTACATACCAGGCCCTGAGGTCAATCCCTAGCACCATAAAAGATTAACAAGAGTCTATGAATTAGATCATGTATTTCTTTATTCCGTAGCTCCTGAACAAATATATTTATTTCTTAAATTAACCTGTTCTGTAAAAGCACATTTGGGAACAGAAATTTAAAACATGGAGAAGATACAAAGCAAAAAAAAACAAAAAAAAAAAAAACAAAAAAAAAACTTTTTTGGTTCCATGGTTGACTTAAAATTTCAGTCATCCACTTTTTTGGTAGTTGACAAAACTAACTGGGCTGCAACATATGCTTCTGTGTACAAGTACAGAGAATAATTAAGGAAATACTATCATTTTCTCAGACTGGCTATGGAATTCAGGTGGTGCACATACTCCGACACATACACACAATAATAAACAAAATAAATCTGTAAGAAACTTAAGGGGTTGGAGAGATGGCTCCACAGTTAAGAGCACTGGCTGCTCTCACAGATGACCAAGGTTTGATTCCCAGCACCCACACAGCAGCTAACAACTGTCCATAATTCCAGTTCCAGGATCTGATTCCCTCTTCTGACCTCCAAATGACACATGGGGGCACTTATACACATGTAAGCAATACACTCTTATACATAAAATTTTTAAAATATAAAATAATTTTAACATTTTTGTTGAAGTTTTATGCATTTCATACATTGTTTCTCAGTCCAATCTAGACTCATCTCCTCTTCCATGCCCTTCACCCCACCCAAGTTCCTGCACCCTGCCATTCCTGCCCTGTATCTGTTTCTGATCCTTTTCAAAGTTTTTCAAAGCAGAGGATTATTGTTCTTGGGGGAACTATACTGTTTCAGTCCGTTCCCTGTCCCAGTTCCTCTGCTGTTGTTCTTCCCTCCAATCTATACTGCTTCAACATATGTATATAAAGAAACTTTTTTTTGTATGCGTATGAATGTACTGTCTGCATGTGGGTCTGTGCACCTGTGTCATGCAATGCCACAGAGGTCAGAAGAGGGTCTCGGATTCCCCTGGAACTGGAGTTCTCCTGGAATTGGAGTTACAGATGGTTCTTAGCCACCATGTGGTTGCTGGGGATCGAACCCGGGTCCTCTGCAAGAGCAGTCGGTGCTCTTAACTGCTAGGCTATCTATCCAGCCCCATAAGGAAACTTTTTTAAAGGGTGTAGTAGCACACTCCTTTAATCACAGCACATGGGAGGTAGAGTGGAGCAGTTCTCTATGAGTTCAAGGCCAAGTTGGTCTATACAGAGAGTTCCAGGCCAGCTGAGACTTCGGGGAGACCTGGTCTCAAAAAAGAAGAAAGGAAAGAAAGAAAGAAAGAAAGAAAGAAAGAAAGAAAGAAAGAAAGAAAGAAAGAAAGAAAGAAAGAAAGAAAGAAAGAAAGAAAGAAAGAAAGAAAGAAAGAAAGAAAGAGAGAACTAAAATATTTGAAAACAAAATGAAAAAAGAAACTAAAAAAATGTGTATAGGCTTATAAAATGGGAAAACAAGCAACATTCACAGACTCTTGTTAATCTTTTTATAGTGCCAGGGATTGACCTCAGGGCCTGGTGTATGTACTCTATCATTAACCTATATTCCTAGCCCTCTTCCCCTTCATAAAAAGAGATAAAATATTTAACTAAGGCTGGAGAGATAGCTCAATGGTTAACAGCACTGACTGTTCTTGCAAAGGACTAGAGTTTGATTCCCAGCACCCACATGGCAGCTAACAACTATCTGTAACTCCAGTTCCAGGGGAATCTGACACTTACTGCCAGGTGTAGGGTTGCATGCCTCTAATCTCAGCACTCAGGAGGCAAAGGCAGACAGATATCTGCAAGTTCAAGGCCAGCATGGTCTACATTGTGAGTTCAGGACAGCTGGGGCTACAGGGAGACCCTGTCTCAAAAAGAGGAAAAAAAATTAACTAAACACTAGCTGCTAATCTTTTTCTTTCTGAATTCAAAGCTTTTATTTAAACTTTGCCTTGAAATGAAAGTTGCCAGCAAAATTAGAGATCCATCTGTTTTTAAATCTAGAACTTTGCTAGAACTTGCACTCTAACAAAATATTTGCTTCCACAAACTACTAGGCTCTAGCACACTAGGCATGTGCTGACTTCTCTGAAGGAAGAGTGAGTCTGCAGCTACAGGTCTATCAATATTTTGAAGAATTCCTGGGTGTGGCAGGAGAGCCTGTCATCCTCTGATTAAAAAAAAAAAAAAAAAAACACTCTGCTTTTCCTTACTACTTTTATGATTTTAAAAACTATGTGAATCCAAGCAGGATTATAGCTTGTCTTGAAATTCAAAGGAGAAAATTAGAATTTCCAATATATTTGAATTCAGAATGCAACATGTAAAACAGAATAGAAATAGGAAATAGGACAAAAAGAAAAAAATATCAGGCATAATATTTGGAGTGTGTGCAGCCAGAGCACTTCCTTCAGGAACTGTCGTGCAGAACACTGCTCCTTCTTGCTCTTCCCAAGAGCCACCCAACTCTTGTCTCTGTAAGTTCTGAGCCTAGTGAGCAATGTGCAGAAAACTGTGTCATCCTTGTTTTCCTTTCTGCCCTCCTGCCTCTGTTCCCGTCTTCCTGTACAAGGCATGGTCTGCCTGGTCTCAGGCATGACGTTTTCCTCCACGTGTCCCAGCACTGTCCTCCCCTACATGATGCAGATTCGGATGGAACAACCTAGATAGGTGTTTTGGGGTGACAGATCCTTGGGATACCAAGTCAACACATATTGCTGATGCATGCCAGCTCTAAGTCAGCCTGCCCATAAGTGAACCCTTTCTTTGGACTCAACTCAACAAACCAGCAGGCTCTAACTTCCTCTGAATATCAGGTCAACAGTGACTCTTTAAGACAAAAGAGAAAAGAAGAGAGTGACAGAAGAAAGTACAAGAATTGGTAGCTCCTCAAGAGGAGAAGAGTGGGAGGGGCATGAACTCAAATACTGGATACTGAAAGGCTGGACCCTGCTTTCCCAACCTGCTGACACCAGGGATCAATGTTGCTTTCCTGTGCCCTCCCCTCTACATAGAAGGGACAGGAGTCTTACAGACTCTCGCCTGGCCACCCAAGGAAAATCCGGAACGCTTTTTTTAGTTTACTGAATATTGACAAACCATACTGGTATATGTTTACCAGGCCCAAAGTGATGTCATGATACATACAGTGTACACAATCCAAAATGATTGCATCAAGCTCATGAGCACATCCATTGTCTCAAATGCTCATAATTCTTTTCTTCTGTTTAACTGAAATGTTGTTGGTTTTTACCCATATCTCCCTAACTTCTAGAGGATTCTAGAAATTACCAATCAGTCCTCCGCTTTTAAGAGCAAAGTTGACTTTCCTTAAAGTAAAAATATGTGGGCTGGAGAGATGGCTTAGAGACTAGGAGCACTGGCTGTTCTTTCTAGACCCAGGTCCAAATCCCAGCACCCATATGGCAACTAATAACTGACCATAACTCCAGTTCCAGGGGATTCAATGGCTTCTTCTGGCCTCTGCAGGCATTACATAACATGGGTGCACTTACAAACAAGCAAGCATAACACTCATACACATTAAATAATTAATAAGTGAATAAACAAATAGTAAGAATATGTAACATTTGTCTTCTGGGCCTGGCTTATTTCACTTATCACAATATCTTCCAGGTTTATTCATGTTTTTGCAAATGATAGAATTGTCCCCCTTTTTCAAGAAACTGAATAGAATTTTATAGTGTATATATAAGAGATTTCTTTAGTTGCCTGCTGACACAGGTTGATTACATAATTTGGCTATCAAACTTTAGAACCATTATATCCTATTCTTCAGTATTTTCATCAGGATAGGTTAAAATTAATCACATTAAAAATAAGTATTTTATGGAAAGAGGACTTCATTCATAGACATAACATGTGGGTAGACATCCTAGCCCCTAGGTTAGAAGCTATGTAGCATTAAGCATATAGACATGTGCTGTTATAGCTTAAAGTACAAAAGAAAAAATTTAAAATAAGAATGAGTGGGTCTCATCTGAACCTCAGCTTCATTTCTATAAAATGAAGTTGAAATAAAATTCCAATCTTGAAGTGAGGAGAGGGTGTCTAGGGGGCTACAAGGGTTGCTAGAGATGAAATCCTGAATATAAAGCACCAGCACCCTGGGAAGGTGCATTTCAACGAGTGGGTGGCTTCTTCCTCTTCCCCTGAGTTTTTTTCTGTTGTCTGTAAATGGAATGATCAGCAAACTGAAGTCCCCACCCTTGTGAGTGGACACAGGGGCTGATGTGGGATACAAGGAGGACTGACCAGAAGACCATATGCTAAATTACTTGGTGAAGTCTTTTATGTATGTACATTTTTTTGCAGTAAAAGGCCCTCCTGAAATAAAACGTTAGGCTCCTGTATTTATCAGAGATCTGTCCTCTTCACATTTGTTAATTTCTTTATAAAGGAAGGCAAACTGCTGAGAGACTAAGAATTCAGAGATCACAAAACAGACCACAATTGCTTTATAATACAATAAAATGCTAACCCTTACATGTTCCATCCTTACACAATTAGGTAGTCTTTATAATCCCAAGTATACTAGAATTTTGGAAATAAACAAGAAACAAATCTAACAGAGGACATCTTATTTTCAGCCTTCACTAAGCCATTTCTTGCTGTGCTGTTGCAGTTATTCCAAAATTGGTCTCAGTTTTATTTAAAGTGTTCTAAGATTGCCAGGCGTGGTGGCCCACGCCTTTAATCCTAGCACTCGGGAGGCAGAGGCAGGCGGATATTTGTGAGTTCAAGGCCAGCCTGGTCTACAGAGTGAATTCCAGGACAGCTGGGGCTACAGGGAGACCCTGTCTCGAAAAGACCAAAGAAAAAAGGAAAGTGTTCTAAGACGGAAAAAATAACAAACGAGTAAAATGAATTTTGTTTTTTGGTCTTTTTGAGACAGGGTCTCCCTGTAGCCCTGGCTAGTCTGGAACTCACTCTGTAGACCAGGCTGGCCTTGAACTCACAAAGATCTGCCTCCCTCTGCCTCCCAAATGCTAGGATTAAAGGCGTGTGCCACCATGCCCAGCTAGTAACAGGAATTTTAAATACACACTACTAAATATAATTGATTTCTAATGTGAATGTAAGGAGGACAGGCCTTGTCCGATATTCATCACCATTTGTGTTTGCAAAATAATCTATCTACCCCCTTCCTGGCCTCAACTGGCTCTGGACCCAGCTCAGTCCGACACCCCAGCAGGACTAGAAGGACCCCCACCCCCTACACTGCCTGTGGACCCAGTTCAGTCTGACACCCCAGCAGGACTAGAAGGACTTCCCCCACACACACTTCCAAGCAGCTTAGCCAGGGCATTGTCAGCTAATGGAGTCATGGAAGGAGGCCAGAGCTGCAGCCCCACCTGCCTGTGTGTGGTGTGGTTTTGTTTTTGTTTTTAATGATCACACACATTTGAGGCCGAACTGAGGAGAAGCTAGCATGGGGGTGGGGATGATCTTACTCTAGGCAGAGGATGAGACCCAGAAAAGTAACATCTGGATGAGATTGTCTACTGTTGTAGAAATAAGTTCAAGTAAATGATTAAAATAGAAAACTCATGGCAAAGAAAGAGAGGAGCCTAACAGATTTTGTTCTGCTAAATTGTCAGAAACATCATCAATAAAAATAAACTATGACTAGACAGACTTTTAAATTTTTAAAAGAATCAGTCTGCTTTCCTCCAGAAGTCACAGAGCAAAGAAAATGATCTGATTGGAGAAAATGTCCAAGAATTTCAAGTGTCTTTTTGTTTTGAAAATAAAATTTGAAGACAAAAGTACACGTTTTTACTTAGGGTTATATTTCTAGTCTCTTCAAAGACTTAAAGTTACTACTTAAATTATATGTACGATCAGTGTGTGTGTGTGTGTGTGTGTGTGTGTGTGCATGTGTGTACGTGTACATGAAACTGAGTCATATCGGGGATGTGCAGTTGGGAAAAGTCTAAAAACTTACCTCCCAAAAATGATGTCAGCATGTCGTCTGCCAGAGCTACTTGTTTTTTAGTAAACTGCAGTAAAAGAGTTCAGAAAGGCGCAAGCCTGGCTGTCAGGAAATGAGTTTAAGCAAAGGAAATAGGAGACATCTGGTTTAGGAAAGGCATTTTACTACCAGGCACTTTTGTTTTGCTTTTGATGCTAAGTAAGGATACACGCCTTGTCTTTCACAGTGTTCAAAAAAGAAGTAGCCATGTGATAACATCTGGGACCATACAAGGCCCTAGACTGCTCTCTTACAGAAAGCTGTCCGCTTGCAGCCCCCGTGCAGTGCTGCTTCCTGGCTAAGCTGAGCTGCTATGCTGGAAACGGGGCAATTATTAACAAGGCCAGCCTGGTCTGCAGAGTGAGTTCCAGGACAGCTGGGGCTACAGGGAGACCCTTTCTCGAAAAGACCAAAAAAAAAAAAAAAGTAGTAAACATACACTATCAAAGAAATCATGAAGCCAGTGCTGGTGGAGATGGGAAAACTGGAGGCTCCCTGGGCTTCCCAGTCGAGCATCCTAGTGGGGGGAGGTGGAGGCAGGGTGGAAGGCAAGCTCCAGGTTCAGGGAGAGAACCTGTCCCAGAGGGAAAGACAAAGCAGGACACAGGGGGTCCACCTCTGGCCTGCACACAGGCGCACACACACAGGCACATGCAGGTGCACACACAGGCACAAGCAGGAGCACACACAGGCACACACACAGGCACATGCAGGAGCACACACAGGCACACGCAGTCATATGCAGGAGCACACACAGGCACACACAAGCACATGCAGGTGCACACACAGGCACATGCAGGAGCACACACAGGCACACACACAAGCACATGCAGGTGCACACACAGGCACACACAGTCATATGCAGAAGTACACACAGGCACACACACAAGCACATGCAGGAGCACACACAGGCACACACACAAGCACATGCAGGTGCACACACAGGCACACACACAAGCACATGCAGGTGCACACACAGGCACACGCAGGCACATGCAGGATCACATACAGGCACACACACAGGCCCACACACAAGCACATGCAGGTGCACACACAGTCATATGCAGGAGCACACACAGGCACACACACAAACACATGCAGGTGCACACACAGGCACACACACAGCCACATGCAGGTGTACACACAGGCATACACACAGGCACACGCAGGTGCACACACAGACACATACACAGGCACACACAGGCACATGCAGGTGCAGGAGCACACACAGGCACACACACAGTCATATGCAGAAGCACACAGGCACACCCACAAGCACATGCAGGTGCACACACAGGCACATGCAGGAGCACACACAGGCACACACACAAGCGCATGCAGGTGCACACACAGGCACACACACAAGCACATGCAGGTGCACACACAGGCACACACACAAGCACATGCAGGTGCACACACAGGCACACACACAAGCGCATGCAGGTGCACACACAGGCACACACACAAGCACATGCAGGTGCACACATAGGCACACACACAAGTGCATGCAGGTGCACATACAGGCACACACACACAAGCGCATGCAGGTCCACACACAGGCATACACACAGACACATGCAGGTGCACACACAGGCACACACACAGGCATACACACAGGCACATGCAGGTGCACACACAGGTGCACATACAGGCAAGCATCACATTCTCAACACACACACACACACACACACGTTATTAGTCACTTTTCTGTTGCTATGATAAAACACTGTGGCCAAGGCAACTTCCAGTCCAGAGGGTTAGAGGCCCTAATGGTGGGCAGGCATGGCAGCAGAGGTGGCCAGAGCAGAAGACCAAGTGACCACGTCTTCAAGCAGCCACAGGAAAAAGAGCAACTGGAAATCCAGCATGGCTGAAGAAGTCTCAAAGTCTGCCCCAGTGACGTGTTTCTTCCAGCAAGTCTGCACCTCCTGAAGGATCCACGACCCTCCCCAAAACAGCACCACAAGCGGGGACCAAGTGTCCAAATACTTGCGGCCCATGGAAGCCATTCTCATTCAAACCACCACAATGCTGCCCCTCCGAACGAAATCTAGGGGGAAAAAAAAGGGAAGAGAAACGAAAGGTGTAGTGGGGCTTTAGGGCTAGACGAGTCATTGAGGGCCATGCAAGCTTTATGTGTATTTTATCACTATAGCAAAATTCCCAAGAAAATCAACTTAAAGGAAAAAATATTTATTTGGCTCACAGTTTAAGAAGTATCAGTTCATGGTCACTTGATTCGTTTTTTTCTGAAGAACATTGGGCAGAGTTCACATGGTGGAGCAAGGTAGCTTCTCACTGCAGCCAGGAGTAGCTAGAGTGAGGGAGCCAGGCCCTGGGAACAAAATATGCCCTTCAGAGTGGGCTCCAGAGGTCTACTTCCTCCAGCTAGACCTCCCTTCCTATGCCTTCATATCCTCCCAATTCAGCTATGAATTCCTTAATTGACTGAATCTTTAATGAGGTTGTAGCCTCAGGTCCCAATCACTCCTCAGAGGCCCTGCTCTGCTCTGAGGACCAGCCCTTCAGCATGTGAGCCTTGGGGGAGTACTCTAGACCCAAGGTACAATGCAAAGGTCAATTTTCTAAAGACATCAAAAGCCACTAAAGGATCCTTCATAGAACTATGAATTGAATGGCTGGTAAACTGCAGAAAGGTAACAGTGGGTTGTAGCAGTTCCTTGTGAACCCCCTTCAGATGCCCACATGATAAAATAGTTTTATATTAATTGTTGTAAGTAGCCTTCCACCGAAACTATTTTTATTCCTATCTTGTAGAAGAAAAAACTGAAGCTAAAGATTTCTATAACAAACAAGGGATGCTGAACCCTGGAAATCAGACTCTGGAGCCTGCACTTGATCTTGACCACTGTACATAGCAGAAGGGTTACAGTTTGGATGTGAAACGTCCCCCCAGGATCACGGCTTAAACGCTTGATCCCCCACAGCCCCACAGCCATTGGTTCTATTTTGAAAGCTGTACAAGGTAGGTCCTCACTAGAAGAAATGGGTCACTAGGAGAGTGGAATATCTTTGAGAGCTGTATCTCCCTTTTTTTCCTCCCTCTCCTTCATTCCTGTCCACCATGAAGTGAACAACCTTCTCTGCCACAGGTTCCCCCTCCCATGATGTCTGCTCAAGCACATGGAGGCCGAACAATCACAGACAGAACTTTATGAAACCACCAACAAAATAAACATTTTCTCTTTTGTGTTGAGTATGTCTGGTGTTTGGCCACCATAAGGCTAACAAATGACAAACACAGATTTGAATGGCAATAATGTTTCTACTGGAATCTGCTTAACTGACTTTGTGGTTCCTGGAATTATCTCTCTAATTTGATTAAAGTTGCTGAAGACCCCTTTCTGCTACTCCAGAGAACATTGATCACCCATGCCATGCAAGTATGTTCATTATTGCTTCCATCTCTAGTGACATCAGATGCCAGCTCTTCACACTTTCACTGTGGACTCCCCAGCAATTTTTCACACAGCTTCCTTTTGCCTTTGACTGTGACTGCAGCACACTTCCGAGGCTTCCAGATTTTTGGTCTCAGCAGCTGCGAAGTTATGTGCCTCTCCAGTGTTCAGACAGCTGATGTCGGACCACCCAGTTCCAAACTGGTGTAAGCCAATCTAATAAATTATTTTTTATAATTTCATGAATATATCCTATGGGTTCTGTTCTTCTAAGCACAATTAAATATTTTCCATACTCGCTCTTTATTTACCCAAATAATGTATAACCCTAAGTAGATCAGTATTTACTGATAATAAATCATGATGAAAATTACTTTAAAAGAAGTCTTTGAAATACATATAATTTCCCCACTTATTAGCATTGAAATCAAAATAACATACTAATGAGATGAATGGGCATGTTTATTTTTATTGAGTGGATTAAATCTTGGCAAAATATTTGATATATCCAGATGTAGTCCATCTTCAACATTTTCCAAAGTTGACATAATATCTATATGCTGATATTATTATTATCAGAAAATTTGGGAAGTTCTGGAAGAGTTGCCACATGACACTGAAATCAGGGTTTTCCTCTTGGGGTTTTTAGTCTTATAAATAAAAGAATTTAAGAATGGACTCAAAAGGAAGTTCAAACACAATTTTATTAGTTTAAAAGAAAAACCCAGCTCAGGCAAGCTATAAACCTGTGCAGCTGCTCAGAGGTGAAAGATGAAGATAAGCAGAAAACCCATGCTGTCTGAGCTAAGCCAGCATAGAGGTCAGCCACATGGCACACAAGCAAACATATGACAGGGAGGGGGACTTCTGAGAAAGAATGAAGCCCAAAGTGTTTCTGGAAACATGGTTTAAAAGAACTAGAAGAGGTGGGAAAGCCATGCTTTTCTGAGTAATCTGGAACAGCAGTCAGACATATGAAAGACATATGAACCTTCATGGCTGCAGCTCTGTAAGTAACTGGCCAAACAATAGGAGTCAGAGATGGAAAAGTACATTATCTCATTAAAAGGATAACTATCCCTCCCATATCTTTTTTTTTCCATTTTTTATTGATGCTTTGTGTATTTCATATATCATTTTCCAATTCAGTTCAGGCATATTTCCCTTTCCCTTCCCCCCACCCCACCCCATCCCAGATCATGCATTCATGCATTCTGCCATAACTGTCCTGCATCTTTCTCTCAGTTTTTTTTCATTTTTTAACAATAAGTGATAATTTTTGAGTACAAGCATCCTTCATGTAAAACCAATTTGCAATCAGTTGTGCCCAAACCCACACAGCCCATGGGTCCCACCATCCAGCAGGGGGGGCTTGTATGTTCAATCAAGTTGATCAAATGAGTGTCCAGACTATATTGCTGTAGTTTCACCCTTCACCCCATTATCTTTAGTGCAGCTTAAGGGAAATCTAACTTTCTGAAGGGTACTCCGGTAACCGATCAGCCAACTGGAGTATCTCTTAAAGAAGGAGACAATAGCATGTCTCCACAAAGACGTAGATTCTACTTTTTTGACAAGAAGGAAATACCTTTTTCCCTTAATGAACTTCTAATGCTACTGTAACATAGTCATCAATGTTGAGAATACCATTTTACATAAACACATAGCAAAAATGTCAGAACTGTTTAGGGCATTTCAGAAATTGTTAGAAATTCTGCCCTAACCCAAGCCAAAACTTGACATTTTTTTTTTATTTCAAGTAAGCAACTCAAACAGTAATTTTTTAAAATCTACTGTTTGAATACAATACAATGCATGGATTTGATACTTTCATGATAAGGAATGACAGAGAGAAAGTATTAAAAGTTTCTGTTTTCTGCAATTAAACCATATATTTCTATAACAACAGAAAACACTGAATGTACAAAAGAACACTGTGATTCACAGCATACAGTTTTCCTGAATCTGAGTTGAAATGTTTCAGGCAGCATTTGTTAGCACTGTATGGTGTGTCAGTATGCACAATCCCGAGGGCACATGTATGTTTACAACAAAGGCTTCAGCTGAAGTCTTGTGACAGCATGGGTGAGCACTTCCAGAAACATCTCAGATTCATTATGCATTTTATTTTGAATTATTTTTTATCACTGCCCTTTCATACACTTTTTACTGTTGCCTAATTTTTCACAACCCCCCATTCAGGTCCACAACCCCATATGAGTTTATGACCCATAGTTTTAAAAGTTAAGCTCTAGAGACCCCTGATGAGTGTAGGAAGTTATATGCTTGTTTGGGAAATTCAGAAAAGAGATAATTATGGCTTGGACAGAGGGTGTGGCAGTATGATCTAGACAAAGTAGGAAAATTCAAGAAATAATATATGCATTCTGCTGTAGAGGAATTGAAGAGAGAGGAGGAGGCCAACTCTGAGTCTAAGTATTTGAGTAAGATGTTACTTCCTTCCTGACAAGAAATGCAGACAAATATAAAACGTTTACTTTAGGTCATGTTGCCTGAGAAGCTTCCAAATGGAGATGCTAAATGAGGCTGTTGCCTGTGTAAGCTGTAGTCCAACACTGAGGTGTAAAGTGAAGGTATAAATTCAAAAATCTTAAGCAAATGGGTACTAGCTGAAGAATAAAAGAGGACCATCCAAACATATGTGTCTATACCAAAGTAACCTACCATAACTATTAGTGCTGTTTAAATACCTATATATCTAATTGCTTGTGCTTCATTAGTAGGATTGAAAGGTTATTCCTGGACAAACTGTCAGCCCATGAAAGGAAAAAGCCAGAATTGACCAGAGTCCAAGACAACAGCTCCAGAGAAAGTAGACTGTTTTGCTTCTCATTCACCTGTGCCCCATTTCTAAGCCTAGGGAACAATCTGAGGAAGAGGGGGCGTGGTAGAAATGTAAGGGCTGAGATTGGGGTAGAATGGTGAAATCTACAGCAATATAATCTGGACACTCATATTGATCAACTTGATTGAACATACAAGCCCCCGCCGCTGGATGGTGGGGCCAGTGGGGGTGTTTGGGCACAAAGCCTGCAAATTGGTTTTACATATAGGATGCTTGTACTCATAAATTATCACTTATTGCTAAAAAATGAAAAAAAAAAAAAACGAGAGAAAGATGCAGGACAGTTATGGCAGAATACATGATCTGGGATGGGGTGGGGTGGGATGGGGGGGAAGGGAAAGGGAAATATGCCTGAACTGAATTGGAAAATGATGTATGAAATACACAAAGCACCAATAAAAAAAATAAATAAATAAAATAAAATAAAATAAAATAATCGGGTCAAATACCATAAAGAAAAAAAAAGAGGACAAACTTTTTAAGGTCACAATTTTCAATGGGGCTGGAGAAATGGCCTAGTGGTTAAGAGCACCAACTGCTCTTGCAGAGGACCTGGGTTCGATCCCCAGCACCCACATGGTGGCTGAGAACTGTCTTTAACTCCAGTTCCAGGGGAATCTGACACCCTCTACTGACCTCCGCAGCATTGCATGACATGGGTGCACAAACCTACATGCAGACAATACATTCATACACATAAAAATAAATAAATAAATAAATAAATAAATAGTCACAATTTTCAAATATAGTGGTTTCAAGACTCACGTGAAGAAACTCTTATAAGTGCATATCTGTGATCCTGTCTCCTTCCAAAAAATAACTAGTTCCCACTCACCATGCCTCTGGGAGAGTAAAGGAAGTAATTTTATTTTACAGTTGGTCCTTGGGCTTTGAGAAACCCTAGGGTAGGAAGAGACTATCTGGCTGAGGATAAAACTCAATGGGAACACTTGCCCAGCCTGGTGAGGCCCTAAGTTGGTCTCTGAACAAGGGGCCAGATACACTAAAAGGAAGGACTGTTGCAGGGCCTGATGAGTTCTAAGGGATATAAAGTGTCTGAGGACACCAGACAAAAGACAATCAAAATGGACACTCGGGATGATAAGAGGAACTGACATTTGCATTATGGTGGAAATTCAAGATGGAAGAAAGTATTTTTTATTTTTTTAATAATAAGTAATAAGTAATGAATACAAGCATCCTTCATGTAAAACCAATTTGCAAGTAGCTGTGCCCAAACTTATACAGCCCAAGGTCCCCATTGTCCAGCTGGAGGAGCCTGTATGTACAAACATGTTATTCAAATAAGAGTCCAGTCTATATTGCTGTAGTTTCACCATTCACCTCAATCACAGCCCTTTTATTCTACCACGCCCCCTCTTCCACAGACTGTTCCCTAGGCTTTAGAAAAGGGGCACGAGTGGGCAAGAAGCAAAACAGTCTACTTGCTCTGGAGATGTCATTTTGAACTCTGATCAGTTTAGGCTGTTTCCTTTCATGGGTTGGCAGTTTATCCAGGAATAACCTTTTAATCCTACTAATAAAGCATGAGCAATTAGAAATACAGGCATTTAAACAGTACTAATTATTATGATAGGTTACTTTGGTATAGACACAGATGTTTGGATGGAAAAGATGACAAGGTCTTACTGTGGCTTATAACATCTCCTAACCACTAGACGACGTAAGCTTGTGGCATCAGCCATGAATTATTCTTCCAAGGAGAGAGTTAATAGCCAAATAGATTTGGGACATACAGATATATGGCTGCCACTGCTACACAGTATTTCCAGGCAGGTGAGGTGTAGCTGATGCTGATGGAGGAGTCTTATTTGACTCAAGGAGACCAATATTTGCTTTATTGATTTAGTGGCCTTTGGTAACACTCTCTGGCATTCCAGAGACCAACTGTACATGTGCAAGTGTGGTCTCAATACATCTTTCCCATGTTTACACCAGATCTTCAACAAAAGAATGTATTTTAAAAGGAGAAAAAACACTGAATACTAACAGGTAAGCAGCATTTCTGAGAGTGACTCTGTCCCTGGCCCTGAGGATCCCCAGAAGAATATGACATATCCGTAATTATGTAGGATCTAACTACATCTGTCTATCATAATTTTTATGTTTATTTTGCTCTCATTAAAATGTATGTAAATGCATATTTACTTACTTTGAGCAAGGTTTCGTGGAGCAAACCTGTAATCCCAGCACTCTGGCAGCTCAGATAGGAGGATTGAAAGTCCAAGGTCAGCCTGGGTTATACAATGAGACCCTGTTTCAAAAAGACCAAACAATAACAACAAATGTAATATGGCAAATACTGTCTCTATTATTAATTAGAGATTTTTAAATTCAGGTTGATCAAGATTAGTACTTCTGAACTTAGTGAACAATCTACATGAATTCAAGAAAAGGTCTATCTGATTCCAGTGGGAGTTACATTCTTCAGCTATAGAGTGCCAAACTACCTGTAGTTGTATGAGAGCCATAGATACTCAGGAACAAGGAAGTGCACATTACTCAGAAGGGAAGAGACAGGTTGAGAAAGGTCACACACTAGCTGAACTAGCTTGAATGAGAAGGAACTGGTCAATCACACCAGGGTGAAGAGGGTATTTCCAGCCAAATAGTCTCCAGTGAAGCAAGAACCCCAGCACCAGGAACTTCTGAAGCACAGGGTTCCTATGTGGAAAATCGGGGCGGGGGGGGGAGCACACCTCATCCTGAGGAAAGCTGGTGAGGAGAGGAAGCCTGCAGAGTAAGTCTTAAGTCTGATTGCCTGCAGAACTTTCAGGAGACATTGTTTCAAAGGGGGCTGGGACTTCCCGCAAGCACTTAAGGAGAAGGATGGGCCATGACGAAGTTAGGGCTTAACAGTGTCATTTAGGGAAGAGTTTATGACTCACTTTCCCTAGGAAATTTTTGAAGCTGCACAATGATTCTTTTGCCCACTTTTTTCTTTTTTATTAAATTTTATGTTTCATATATAATTTTTCAATCAGTCTTAATTGCCTTTATACCCACTTCTCCATTGCTGCACACTCCTCCTCACCCCCCGCCACCCCCAGTTCACACACTCTGTTCATTTGTGCTAGGGTCCATTGTGCCAAACTACTCTCCCCACCCACTCCTCAGTGCCAGTTCACCCCTGAACTCTAGTCACCCTACCCAGATTCCCTTTACTAAAGAAGGCCAGGTCTTCCTCACCCTACCGCCATTAGCTATCAATATTTCTTCAGCCAAGATTGGGCTCTGCTACCCATTTCTGCAGTTCTATGCTGGGTTTATGTCCAGCTGAGCTTGCATGGGTCTTGTGCATGCTGATACCAATGCTGTAGGTTCATATGAGCAGGGTCCCAGGAGCTTGTAGGATTCATTTCCGTTTTGTCTTGCATCACCTCCCTGGCTCTTACAATCTTTCCACCCCCTCTTCTGCAATGTTTCCTGAACCCTGGGTGGGTGAAGCTGAATAGAGGCAGCCTGTCCATGGATGCACATTCTGTAGACTCCTAATCTCCACGGTTTGGCCATTCATGCCCTTTTGGGTTTCTGGCCTCCTGTTGGATGGGGAGCTTCCTTAACAAGAGTTAATGTCTTCTTGGGTCCTTGTTCTATGTTGCTTGGGGTATATGTGTAAAGACCGCATTGTAGATGTGTCACCTAGGCCTGAGCCTTTCACAGACCATGTCTGTGTGTGTCCAGTTGTGGGACTCTATACTAGTCTCATCTGGTGATAAAGAAGCTTCTTTTCTGAGTGTTGTCTGGGATATTTGTCTATAAATATAAGGATATTCTTTTGTAGTTAGTAAAATGTTACCTTAGCCTAGGGATATGTCCACCTTGTGAATTTCTCTAAGATCTATGTCTTCTTTTCCCCATTTTTTTTCAACAAATGGGATAGTGTAACAAGGAGAAGGCAGAGCAGGAGTCCCTATCTGAATCTTGTCCAAAGCCTTTATTATTCTACCAGAGATTTTTGTCAGTTTGCTTGAAAACCAGAAGAATATCATTCATGTTGAAAATAGATTTTATTTAAGACAAAAAATATTTTATGAGGCTTAAAAAATTGGGGGGGATATTCTCCAATACCAATGATTAAGTTTTGATGCACAATTTGGATTGGATAAAGGAGAAAAGGTAAGGAAACTGCAGTCACACCATCTTTCAGATTGTGACTTTCTTTTTTTTTTTTTTTTTTTTTTTTTTTTTGGTCTTTTGAGACGGGTTTCCCATATAGCCCAGCTGTCCTGGCACTCACTCTGTAAACCAGGCGAGGCCTAAGATCCGTCTGCAACTCCCAATGCCTCCTGCCACTCCCAAGTAGCTAGGTTATTAAAGGCGTGCGCCACCCCCACCGGGTCAGATCTGTAACTTTCTAGTGATAGGTTTAAAACAAATCCCATGTGATGAAAGAATTCTGTTGTCACAAAGAAAATGAGGACCAGACGAAATTGGACGCACCGCACCCGTATTAAAGCCATGGCTGTGGCATTACATCATTCACCCAGCACCGGCCAAGGGAAGAACAGAGATGGGAGAGACCTTTGATCTATTGCTGGCCAGCCAGCCAAGCCAAATTGATGAGCTTCAGGTCCAGTGAGAGACCCTGTCTCAAAAAATAAGATGGAGAGTAATCAAGGGAGTCATCTCATATCAACCTCTGGGAGAGAGAGAGAGAGAGAGAGAGAGAGAGAGAGAGAGAGAGAGAGAGAGAGAATGGCAGGGACAATGTTTAGTAGCAACAGGTAATGCTGCTTCAGAAAAAGTTTCAGATTCTTTATTGTTAGTGGACATAGGTATTATTAAAAGATTGGAGGGAGGTTAGTGGACATAGGTATTATTAAAAGATTGGTGGGAGGCTGCACAATTTTCTTTAGTAATGTTTCTAAAAGGGATCTTCTATAACACATATGTAATTAGTACAAAGAAGTAGCTACATAGCTAAACAGGAAGGCCCATCCCAAGGAAAAGCCCCCCAAAATGTTGATTTCCATTTGAAAACTGCTATTGAGAGACTAGAGTCGTAGGAAACAAGGTGAGAAACTCTATTCCATGGAAAAAGTCTCTTCCCCCTTATGTGAACATCGATGTGCTGTGGTTTTGAAGAAGAAGCTCTAGTGTATAAACCAGATCTCTTTGTGATACTCTGGATGAAGACTTAGCCACAGGAAAGGTGAGTCTTTGAATTATCAAAAGAGATCTGGGAAATATTAAAAATCTAACTGATGAGCCTTTATGGGTCATTTACATAGCACCCACTTTCTCAGTGATATGGGTTATTCGAGTATGGCAGAGCCTTCACAGGCTCTTGGTGAGCTTAGCCCAGGAAACTAGGGTAAGAAAATTGATCTGTAGTCTCCAAAGCCACCCCAAGCCAGTGGCCCCCCAAGTTCTTTGTTTCATGATCAAGAAGAATAAGAAAACATCAACCAGGAGTGAGCAAAGAAACCATAGGTGTATTGTGGAAAAAATGAAAAAGAATTCCTGAGGAATTCCTTGGAGGAACTCCAAGGGATGAGTAAGACTATATTTCCCCATCCAGGGGGCCTCTGTGGGTCTTAGGGTGGGAACTGGATGGATGCTGAGTGTTCTAGTATATGTTCCATTGCTGTGACAAAACACTCTGACCGACACCAACTCGGGGAGGAAAGGGTTTATTCAGCTTACATCGCCTGGGTCACAGTTCATCACTTAGGGAGCCCAAGGCAGGAACTCAGGGCAGGAACCTGGAGGCAGGAGCTGAAGCACAGGCCATGGAGGAGTGCTGTTCACTGGCTTGCTCCCCTGCTCATGCCCAGCCTGCCCTCTTATACGGTACACAACAACCTGCCCAGGGTGGCACCACCCATAGTAGGCTGGGCCCTCCCACACTGCTCGACAATCAAGACAATACTCCACAGATGTGGCCACAGGCCAATACAATGGAGCCAATTCCCCAATTGAGGCTCCCTCAACCCAGGTGTGTCAAGTTGACACTAAAGCTATCCAGGACACCCACCGAGGTAATCTTTATCAGGACTGGTCATTTTATAGCACATTGCAGGTTAAATTAGAGAGGAGCCCACACATGCTACATATGTTCCCTTGCCCAAATAACTCACCTGTTCATGGGAGTGGGCGCATGTGCTTTCCATGGGACTAGCTCATGATCCACCATGGGCTCTTCCTACAGAAAGGTAGCTTCTGGTCCCATTAGGCCAGAGCTTTCCTCCCTTGCATGCTCTGCCCCTCGGGACATTAGTTCCTCTAGCTATCTATTAGAACTGTCTATCCCTCAGAACTACAGTGATGGGTCTCTCTTGTTCCCTCAACCAGTACAGATGGAGCTGAATGTGTCTTCACCCTGTGCAGATGGAACCCTCTCTGTCCACAACCCCGCCCCCATCAGGCCACACCCATCACATATTCAAATGATTTCTCCAGCTTCATTAATGGAATATAAATTCCAGTTTGATTCCACCCTTAATCTTCACAGACCTTGTCATCCTCTTGCATTGTTCATCCAAGGTCACTCATCCTTCCCAAACTCCACAGTTTCCAATGGGCGGGTGCTGTGCTTGCAGCATTTTGATATGCTATCTCGAGCATACCCACATTTATTATCTTTTTGGGTGGAGCTCCAAACTGAAGTTGCCAAGGTGACTCCAGCTATCAGTCCTGATTATATCCACTAATAACAGTCATGCCTATAACCTGGGGCCTGATTATGGAAGATGATTTTCATCTTTTCTAGCTGTTGTGATTTGAGATTGACAGCCAACATGAGAGTTCCAATAGAGTTTGTTTTTCTTTCCCCACACAAGTGCTAGTGACTAAGACCTAGTTTTCAGTGCTGGGAAGTAAATTACCACAGAAAAGCTGGACTATAGAGGGAAAAATAAGAGATGTGGACAGGTATGGAAACAAGAGACCATGAAACTGTTTTAAGAGCAAGGTGGATAATGGCTTAATGGAATAAAATGGAAAAATGAAGGAAGAAATAGTTTTGAGAGAATATTAAAACTGTTTTATGTTCATGTGAGGACCACATTAATTACACAAACAAAAGAAAATGTGTATTAAGTAAGTGGCACTAAGATGTCAGGACTAAAGATAGACATTTTAGACTCAGCAGTATAGAGCTGGCTTTTAAATTCATGGGTCCAGATGAGATCAGCAAGTGGAAGAGAATAGAGACTAAGTCCAAGGTGCTAGACACTGAGTAAAAGAAAAGCTAGCAAAGGAGAGTAAGGAAGAATCGTAGGAGGCAGGAAAGAAACAGAAACCAACTAGAGCTTCTGGAAAAAGTGATCAAATCAGCTCACTTTTACCAAATAAGACATTAAATTCACACTTCTTTGAACTTGATCCTAAGCTTAATAACAAAGAGATGGTCACTGAAGAGAAGGGATGGGGGAGGTGGGAAGGGTTAATAAGTAGTAAGCCAGTGGCCAAAAGGAACAAAAGACCTTTTATGTTCTTCAATGTAAGTTGAACTTTAACTCAAATCCTCTGGGAATCTCCTAGGTGCCACAGCATTGGGTGTTCATCCCACATTTATCCACAGGCAATAGTTGGTACTTATAAACTGCCTGCCCCACACAGTCTCTCCTCTCTTCTTATCAATGACTGGTGTAGATTCATTGTAAATAACTTGTGCCTTCCTCCCCTAAGTTTTTGCTACAAAGTACTGCAGCTTCTTAATATTAAAATGTTCATTTTTCAGCCACTGTCTGGTCTCGCCACTGGTGGCTGATGAACATCCAGTACCAGTGCTTCCTTTCTGGCCTGCATCTGTCATGGCTCAGTACACCTGTTAATTCTGAACTGGGCATGGTAGTTCACATCTGTAATCTCAGCACTCAAAAGGTGGCAGTGGTGGATTTCCTCAAGTTTGAGGCCAGCCTGGGTTACAGAGTGAGTTCCCAGCCAGCCTGGCCAAAAGAATGAAAGGAAAACAAGCCTGAAAGAACCTGTATCATCACTGAGCTTTCTACAAAGCTGGTTGATTAGAACTTCAATGATTTTAGAAATGTTGCAATGTTACAGGTCCAGAGCCAAGTCATCTTGGGGTATCTTAGCCCCTAAACAACCATTTATCACTCATCTCTGTGTAGGACTTAACATCCTTGTTAAGTAATTTCTTCTGGAACATATGACAGACCTTTAGCTTCCACCAACCCAAAAGCTAAGGATGTCATCATATAGCATCTGAGGCCTATGACAGGGGTTTCTTGCTTTGCTGTAACCTGTATACATAATGTACCCACCAATGTACTTCAAAGTGCATTGATTTATGACTTGCCCCTAGGAGAAAGAGCATTCCCCTAGAGGGTCATTAGTATTATTCATAAAAGAATTTAAGCCAGGTGTGGTAGTGCACACCTTTAATCCCAGCACTTGGCAAGCAGAAGCAGCGGATCTCTGTGAATTCAAGGCCAGCCTGGTCTACATAGTGAGATCCAGGACAGCTGGGACTAATTCCCTGCCTTGAAAGGACAGAAAGGGGGGAAAAAAAAGAATAGACCCAAACAGAAACTTTAGGACAATTTTACCAGAACTTTAAAGAAAAATCCTCAGGCCAGGCAAGCTGGTAATCTCAGCAGCTACCTCAAGAAGAATAAAGGGGAGAAGGAACGGAAAAAAAGGCCATGAGGCCTCGTAGGTTAGGAGCCTGCATGGAAGCCAGACGCACGGCAGACATGGGAGCCTGCATGGAAGCCAGACGCACGGCAGACATGGGAGCCTGCATGGAAGTCAGACGCACGGCAGACATAGTAGGGAGGAGGAAGCTATAGAGAAAAAGTAAAGAAATACAAGATGCTTGGGCAGCCCAAAGCATTAGAGAAAGCATACTTAGAAAAAGGATATGAAGCCAGGCGTGGTGGCACACGCCTTTAATCCCAGCACTCGGGAGGCAGAGGTAGGTGGATCTTTGTGAGTTCAAGACCAGCCTGGTCTACACAGTGAGTTCTAGGACAGCTGGAACCACAGGAAGACCCTGTCTCAAAAAAGAAAAGAAAAAAGAAGAAAAGAGAGGGCAGAGTTACAGAGAGCTGCATCTGTGCCGGGGTCCAGAAGCACTGTGCTAAGGAGGAGGGATTCTGCCCCCCTATTTAGCACCACTTAAAATGAACCTGCTAGGGGTAGTCCTATGGCCAGGTGACTGACCAGTGAAACTGGAAAGGTGGATCTTCAGACAGACAGATTAGTGATTTTATACTCTTGACCAGTTAATTTTAGGGAGCTTTTTGCTCTTCTAACACTGTTACTATAAAATCTCCATGAAATTGTTGCCTCATTTTATCATGGTACTTGGAACAACCTTAATCTGTGTTCCTGTGGCACAGTCACTCTTATTTGGCTCCAGAATAGTCTCTCTCTTATTGTATTTCAGGTGAGACCTGTATCGTGTACATCATCACCTTTTATTTCTGAGATTCCTCAGTCTCCAGAGTTTTGGTTTAATAAACTTTGCATTGTTTAAGTTCTCATCAAATGAATGATACTTGTATTAATGTTGGCTACAAAGTTTCATCTATAAGAAATAAAAAAAAGCATACACAAACCAAAGAAAAAATGTCTTTTGGATTTTGTAATGAAAATAAAAGAGTCTGGAGATGTAGCTCAGCAGCAGAACATGTGCACTATAATGACTGATCTGACATCTTGAACTTAACTTCCTGGAAGGCTGACCAACTGATTAACACTTCAATGACTGTGCAGAGTTTGGAATATTGCCGACCCAGAGTTTATTTACAATTATCTTGGGGTATCTTCTTGGCCACCTCAGTTTCTGAATTAACATCTTGTGACTAATAGAATTGTATTATCTCAACAAAGAAACATTTCTGTTCCCATAATCAAAGAGCTAAGGTAGAGCATTACTTTGCGAATGCACCCAGGGCTCTCCTTAATTACTGTAAACAATAAACTTCTCTTCATTCTTTTGCTCTCTGGCTGTTCTCATTGGCTTTGCACTCCTAGAGAAATATCTATTTCATTCAGCTACAACATAATGGCAGTCGCTGAGCCTCACTTTGAAAAGGGGTTAGAATACCATTAGAGTGCAGCAAATATCCATCCCAAGCACAGCAGGTCAGAAACCAATTGTCCCCTGGTGTCTCTCTTCCCTAAACCTTTCCCTTAAATCTTCTACAGGCCCACTCCTGTAAAAGGAGTCTTCTAAATTCTAAAGACAAGTACCACTAATGCCTCCTCTCCTCAGCTGTTGTAAACTGACTTGCAGTGAAGCAAAGTTTTGTCTGGAAGAGAAGAGGGATAAGATTAAGGGCTCCTGAATGTGGGTGGCTCCCAGCCCTGAAAGCATTCTGACTCAGGGTGCCAGCCAATGGCCATTTCCTGTTCTAACACATATAGACACTTGCTATAAATGATTATGTAGTGTTAAAAATTATAGATTTTTTTAAATCAAAATATGATTATTCCATTTTCTCCTTATCATTAAATTATGCATGATTTTGTTGCTTTGTTTTGCAGTAAATATACTCTGAATCTTTTTTTTTAAGTGATAGTCTCAGTAGCAAGTCCTAGAGCTAGTAATTGTAAAATAGTTTTATAACAGGACACTCTCTATTACCAACACTTTACATGACCACCGACAAACCACAGTGAGGCAGCTTTGAAATCTCAGGGCTCTAGTCAAAGTACAGACCTCCTGGAAGGACAAAGTGTTCTGTTTCTGTAGTACAAGGGCGTGGCTTTTGTAGCTCGTAAAATAATCTGAACACAAAGGCCTCTAGATCCTGCCAGGCTCACTGCAGTCAACAGACTCAGAGGAAATCGGTGGGAAAGGAAGCTGGCTCTTAGATTTCAGAACCTCCAGAGCTGCATTACCCAACTTGGTTCTGTCCCAGTGCAACAGGAAAGGAGATTCAGCCCGTGACCAGCCTCCAACTCTTTCTTCCCAGTGCTTTCCAGCAACCTCCCCCATGCTGACACAGCTGAGGAAAGGAAGCCCTCTGATAATACCACCGAGCCATCCACAGCAGCTGCCCAGAAGAGGGCTGTGAACTCCAACATCCCCATTAACACTGGGTGGATTTCTGAATATCACAAAATAATCATAGATGCTTTGGTTGCTAATGCTCACTGGAGGCCTAGCGTTTTGGAAACAAAATACTGCTATGTGTTATATTTCATGTGGAAAAATTAGCTGGAGAATTAAAAATCTAATCATATACCTTTTTTTTGGTTTTATGTGCACGTGTACATGCGTGTACACACACACACACACATTCTACCACCACCAATTTAAGTTTCATCTAAATAGAGTACAGCGTACAAGCTTATGTAATTTTAAATCCTCTGATCCTTGCAATTAAAAAAAAACCTGCAGGTGTGAACGTCGTTTGTTTGTTTGTTTGTTTGTTTGTTTGTTTGTTTGGGGGACTGGGTCTCCCTGAAGCCCCAGCTGGCCTGGAACTCACTCTGTAGACCAGGCTGGCCTTGAACTCAGAGATCCATCCACCTGCCCCTGCCTCCCAAGTTCTGGGAGCCACCAGGCCCAGCTGTAGGTGTGAATTTTTTATAAGCAGTCTCTAATGATTAGATTTCACCCTTAATTGCTTATTTTTAATTTCATTCAGATCATTTTCCCTAAAGAAAACTAACCAACGTCACCCCCAAAAGGTATGGAAACTCTGTGAGAAAAAGATTATATGTAGGTTTATGCTCAATCATAGATCAATGATCTATGGAATTTAAGTTCCAAGGATATTCAGAATCAGAAACATTGTATTGATTTACCTGTTCTTAAATTATCAGAAAGCTCAGTAACTAAGAGCAAATTTCGGAAAGCCTTTTTTATTCATTTCTACGATATATATTCATTATACATGGTATTGTTACATGAGGATATGTTTGTGGTATGCTTGGCACCTTCTTTTTTTTTTTCTTTTCTTTATGTGTATGAATGTACTGTCTGCATGCATGTCTGTGCACCCGTGTCGTGCAATGCCGCGGAGGTCAGAAGAGGGTCTCAGATTCCCCTGGAACTGGAGTTCTCCTGGAATTGGAGTTAAAGACGGTTCTCAGCCACCATGTGGGTGCTGGGGATCGAACCCGGGTCCTTTGCAAGAGCAGTCGGCGCTCTTAACCGCTAGGCCATCTCTCCAGCTCCCTAGGCACCTTCTACTCCGTACTCTCCACCACGCTTTTTCTCACCTCCTTTTACCCTTTGTTCCTCGAGACTGTTTCACTTCTACTTCCATGTCACATGCACATGCATGGTTTTGTGTAGGCATATGAAATCCAGGAACCACAAATAAGAGAAAGCAAAGTATTTGTCTTTCTGAAGCTACTTAATTCACTTAATATAATAATCTCCACTTGCACCCATTTTCTACAAATGACATATACACCACATTTTCCTTATGTGTTCATCTGTTGCTGGGCACACAGGTTGTTTCTATAATAACACCTGTGAACAGTGTCGCAATAAATATTAAAATATCTGTAATTTGTTATCTTGGGTCTTCAGGGTAAATACTAAGGAGTGGTAGAGATCTAGTTTTATAATTTATAAAGTTTTTAAACTAATAAACCACATAGAACATCTGAAAATAGTTTAAAAATATATGTGGATAGTTAGGTTTTATTACAGGCACTTGGGAGCTAGGAGCATTTAAAGTCAAGCCCAGGACAACCTAGTTAATTGCCAGTCTCTCATAAATTAAAATCTGATATGTAGGGCTGGAGAGATAGCTTAGTGGTTAGAGCACTAGCTGCTCTTACAGAGGATGTAGGTTTGGTTCCAAACACCCACTTCCAGGGGATCTGACGCCCTCTTCTGGGCTCTGCAAGCATTGCACAATGTGATGCACCTACATACATGCAGGCAAAACACTCATAAAAATAAAATTAATGAAGTTCTAAATTTTTTTTTAAAATCTGATATCTTGCCAAGCATGGTGGCACACACCTTAAATCCCAGCACTTGGGAGGCAGAGGCAGGCAGATCTCTGTGAGTTCAAGGCCAGCCTGGTCTACATATCAAGTTCCAACCCAGCTGCAGTTATAGAGAGACCCTGTCTCAAAAAAAAGAAATAAATAAGTAAATAAATCTGATATTTTCTTGAATGTTTTTATAAGGTTTTAAAACTAGATTTATTGCCAGGTATGGTGGTGCACACCTTTAATCCCAGCATTTGGGAGGCAGAGGCAGGCAGATCTCTGTAAATTCAAGGCCAGCCTGGCCTACATAGCAAGTTCCAGGCCATCTGGGACTAAAGGGAGACCCAGTCTCAAAAAGACCAAAATAAAAATATTAGATTTCATTAAGATTACTAAATGAAATAGAGTAGTTCTTGTTTGATTTGGGCTTTTAATAATTGTAATTTCAAAGCCTTTCTCCAACATGGCTAATTGTTTCATTCTAAGAGTTCTGAAGAGGCCAAGCATGGTGGTGCATGCCGTTAATACCAGCACTCAGGAGGCAGGTTCTTGAGTTCAAGGCCAGCCTAGTCTACATAGTGAGCTCCGGGCCAGCTGGGACTAAAGGGAGACCTTGTCTCAAAAATACCCCCCCCCATAAAAAGAGTTCTGAAGAGGTGGTTGTGAGAGCTCAGGCATGTAACCTAGCATTTGGGAGTCTGAGGCAGGAGGATTACCAAGATTTTGAAGCCAGCCTGGACTTTAGATCCTGTTGACACTAGGGATAATAGAGAAGTTTTCTTGAAAAACACACACACACAGAGAGAGAGAGAGAGAGAGAGAGAGAGAGAGAGAGAGAGAGAGAGAGAGAGAGAGAGAGAGAGTTCTGAAGGTTGTAACTGGAAACAGAAACGGGTCGGCTTTGCTCTCTGTGGGCGGGTGGTAACGGAACTCCATGTTAAACGTGCTCTCTAGGTGGAAGAGAGAGCTCCTAAAACATGGCTCGATGAGTAAAGCCAGTTGCCACCAATCCCAGCAAGTTGAGGTCAATCCTGCCGACCCACATGATGGAAGGAAAGAACTGACTCCGAAATTGTCTTCTGACCTCCACATTATCACTGCGGTACACACACATACAACACACCAAACACAACACACAAATAGATAAATAAATGTAATAAAGTTAAAAAAAATAAAATTCACTCACTGTCTTCGAGGAGTGGGTCCACCTAGTGAATACAATAAAAATACTTCGGACACAGTAGGTAGCATTTGGGATGGAGGAGATCCAGTGGGGAACAAGACAAGGCTCCCATGTTCATGAAACCCATAGCCTGGTAGAAGATATGGGATAAACACATAAGCAACTACACGAACAAGAAAATATCAAGAGGTAAGTGGAAAGAGAAAATTACAGCTGGCACTGTAGTAGACAATGACTAGAAATAGGGTTACTAGACATAGCAAATGAAAACATAGGAGCTGAGTTCAATTTGAACTCCAAGTAAACAATTTTTTCCTCATATAAATATATCCTAGAAGTTATTTGAGACTTTTTAAAACCATTCTTTTTATCTGAAACATCAAATTGAACTGGACTCCTGTATTTTATTTGGCAATTTTGATAAACTTATTAAATTGGTAGATTGAGAAAGGCCTCTACAAAAAATATGATATTGACAGAATGTTAGCAATTGGCCATATCAAAACCCTTAAAACAGATGTGTGTGGGTGTTTGATAAGTAACATGTGACAATCACTCTGAGACACTGACAGAACTGACAAAGACAACCATTTTCCCCTTGCAGCAGAGACCTGTATACGGGGAAATGTCTTAAAGAACATGGAGGCAGAATGCAGCCAGAGCCTAGATCCCACAGTAAAATAGGCAGGCTGGGTTTGGAGCTTCTGTATATGTCAAGAGTCTCACAGGAAAGGTTAGGCGTGAGGAGGGAGCATCTTGAGACGAATGCTGAGCTGGTGACACCATTAGGAAGCAAGGCTTCACAATGACGGTCCCATGGGAAAGTAGTAAGAGCTTAATTGACATCTACGGGACCTAACTTTAAATTGATCCCTTTCAATATATAATTACTTTTTAAAAAATCACCTTCACTCTTTTTAAAAGTAGGTTTTAGAGGAAAGAATGGAAGAGGGAAGGACAGTCGTCATTGAGACAAGCCTGTTATCTGTCCATTCCTTATGTCACAGCCAACACCACTGAGGGAACGTCTGAGACACGCACACAATGTGTGTGCAGTCCACGGCCCAAAACAGGAAGATTTGGCTGTGGGGAAGGCGCAAGAGTATGGAGTGGGGAGTAAACCAGAGTTCCACAAGGCATGCATTAAATTTCTTTTAAAAAATTTGGCATATATATATATATATATATATGAGTGTGTGTGTGTGTGTGTGTGTGTGTGTGTGTTATGGTTCTATATGCCTGCTCCTGTATGTGTGGGGCTGAGCATAGTGACACACACCTTTAATTGTAGCACTCTACCAGGCAGAAGCAGATCTCTGTGAGACTGAGCTCAGCCTAGTCTACATAGCCAGTCAGGCCAGCTGGTGCTACAGGGAGATCCTGTCTCTGAAATAAACAAACAAAACACCCCAAACATATATGTGTGGGAGGTACACATGCACATGTGTGCACATGAGTGTGGAGAACGGAAAGTGATGTCAAATATCTCCCTAGATTGTTCTCCCCTTGAGAGGCAGGGGTTCAGAACCTGGAGCCTTCCTTTTGGCTAGTCCAGCTAGCCTGCTTGCTCCAGAGAGTCTCCATCTTTGACTCCTGTGTGCCAGAAATTTAGGGGGTCCGTCATGCCCGCCCAGCTTTTTATCCAGGTTCTAGAGATCTGAACTCCAGCCCACCTGCTGGGAGGCAAGCGCTTTACCTACTACACATCTCCCCAGCCCACATGTTACAATTTCTCAATCAAAATTTCATAAACTACTCACTAATCAGAAAGCTGGTTAGCTATTTTCTGATTTGCTTTGTCTCAGACAGGGTCTCACTATATATAGCTCAGGCTGACCTCAAACACCTGATCTCTCTGCTTCAACTTCCCCAGTGCTGGGATTAGAGGGGTGGGCCACCACACTCAGCTGCTATGTGTTTTTAAACTACCAAACAACAACAAAACATGGTCAAGAGACTTGAATTCATGATAACTTCAATCCTTCCTAAAGGAAGAATGATTCAGACACCTGTGTGATAATTAATACAATTTATCATCAGCAATTTAAATCAAATTGTTTACAATAGAAAAATGGAAGTTTGCTTAAGTGACTAGTGATTGGAGTATCACTCCCTTAGTGATGACTGTGCAGCTACTGAAAGTAAGAAATAGATTCACATGGGCTGACTAAAGGCCTGAGGGCCTTTCCACCTGTCTGCAACTAGGAACAGGATAGGCACTTCTCAGGATCTTCAGTGCTAAATAGCAAATTCTTTGGCAAATCTGAAACAGTTGGTCACTCTACAAAGCTTTCTAAACTTATTAAGAGATAAAAACAAGCCTTCACATGGACAGCTATCTACGTTTAGCTATACACATGCATGTATTTAAACACCGAATGAAAGTGAGGATTGACATATTTCTCTTGTGATTATTTGTTTTTATTTATGTTAAATTTAAATTTATGTCAAAAGAGAGCTTCATTAAGAGATCATTCATGGGCCGGGTGTGGTGGTACACGCCTTTAATCCCAGCACTCAGGAGGCAGAGGCAGATGAATCTCTGTGAGTTCAAGGCCAGCCAGGTCTACATAGTGAGTTAGTTCCAGGACAGCTGGGGCTACAGGGAGATCCTGTCTCAAAAACACACACAGGAAAAAAAAAGAGAGATAATTCATACTTCGTACACTTTGTTAATTTAAAGTGTCAAATTCAATGGTATTTAGTATGCAGATGGTTCTGGATTTACCCTGGTTCAACTTAAAATATTTTGATTGACAGTGGAATGAAAGTACACCTGTATAACTATTGTGATTTCCAGTTTTAGTACAATAACTTGTATAAGGTATCCAATAGTTTACTATAAAATAAGCTTAGCGTTACATGATATTTCCCAAATAGGGGAAGGCTCTTGTCAGTATTTTGAGAACCTTTAAGGTAGGCTAAACTAGGATGTTCAGTAGGCAGTAGGGTGGGTGGGCAGGCACTGTGCAGGGAGGGGTGGGTTGAACCCAGGGCCTTGTATATGAGAATATGCCTTCTGCTATTGTGTGACATCTCTAGCTCCTAAATGCATTTTTTTGAGACAGGGTCTCATCTTCAATTAATTGGAAAGGAAGGAAAAATAATGCTTTTTTTCCCTTCCTATCTTTAAAGTGATTTTAGCATGGAATTTCTCTATTTTTACCTGTATTCATTTTCATTTTAGCCAGGTCAGGCCTTCAAACTAATATCAATGTCCTGGGGCTGGAGAGATGGCTCAGCAGTTAAGAGTGCCCACTGCTCTTGCAGAGGACCCAGGTTCAATTCCCAGCACCCACATGGTGGCTAAGAACTGTCTTTAACTCCAGTTCCAGGGGAATCCAACACCCTCTTCTGACCTCAGCAGCATTGCACAACACGGGTGCACCAACCTATATGCAGACAGTACACTCGTACACATAAAAAATAATAAATTAATTAAAAATATCATTGTCCTACATGCTAGCTGTTAGAAGAATATGAAACCTTAACTAGGCTCTATAATTCCCATATGAATTAATATTTACAATATTTAGGTACATTTTCATTTATTAACTTCTATTAATAATGAAATTAACAAAAATAAAAATACTACATATAAAAAAATTTAAAAGCATCACAGCTCATCAAGAGCCCTCTGACAAGTGTCTTTGTCAATTACTTTTTTTTCTTTTATTAATTTTTATTTATTTCTGTATGTGTATGAATGTACTGTCTGCATGCAAGTCTGTGCACCCGTGTCGTGCAACGCCGCGGAGTTCAGAAGAGGGTCTCGGATTCCCCTGGAACTGGAGTTCTCCTGAAATTGGAGCTTCAGATGGTTCTCAGCCGCCATGTGGGTGCTGGGGATCGAACCCGGGTCCTCTGTAAGAGCGGTCGGCACTCTTAACCGCTAGGCCATCTCTCCAGCCCCGTCAATTACTTTTTTAGTTATTAGGAATGCATTTTTTTTCAGTCTGTGTGCCTCTGTGTGTGTGATATACATGTGTACATGTATACATTTGTATGGGTGTCCATGCACATGCATGCAAAGGCCAGAGGTCAACCTTATTTTTTTGAGAGTCTCCCTATAACCCCAGCTGTCCTGGAACTCAGAGAGATCTGCCTGCCTCTGCCTCTGGGATGCTGGGATTAAAGGCATACACTACCTATCCTGGCTCTAAATTATGTTCTGAGGCATGGTGTCTGACTGAACCTGGAGCTCACTGATTTGTCTAAACTAGTTGGCTAGCAAGTCAGAGTCCTTGAGTCCTCCTGTCTCTGCCTCCCCAGTACTAACATTGTAGGCACATGCTACCATGTTTGTGTGTGTGTGCATGTGTGTGTGCATGTGTGTGTGATGCATGCACATGTATGAGTGTGCCTACTCATATGTACATGTGTGGAAGCCAGAGAACATCAGGGTCTCTAACACTTTCAGCCTTGAGACTCATAATCCACACAGCAGCAATGAATATTACACATGATTTGGCCCTTAACATTCCATCATGAGTGAGGAGGTACACACAAGTCTCCGCCCCTTTGCTGAAGGGATGTCATTTAATGGTGTAGCCATTGAGGAGAGGGAATGGAAAGGAGATGAAAGAGGGTAGTGGAGGGTTGAGTGTAGAGCAGCACATTATGTATATGAATGACACTGTGAAAAAAAAAATTTTAATTTAAAGCCTCAGCCAGGCGTGGTGGTGCACACCTTTAATCCCAGCACTCAGGTGGCAAAGGCAGGCAGATCTCTGTGAGTTCAAGTCCAGACTGGTCTAGAATGTGAGTTCCAGGACAGCTGGGTCTGCAGGGAGACCCTGTCTCAAAAAAAAAAATTTTAAAGCCTCATAATTCTCCTGCTTCTGCCTCCTAAGTGCTTGAATTATGGGCATGTACCAACACACCCAGATGCATTTGTTATGTTTGAAATTTACATGGTATTATACCTGTTTCTCTGCAAATTTTCAGTTTTCATTCATGGTATGTCATTAAAGAATGTCCCTTGTTGGTACATATTAGATCTATTTCATTCGTTTTAAGTGCTTCAAAGTATTTCACTGTGTATGTACATCATCATTTGAACACCCTCCAGTTTATGAACATTTGAGTCATTACCAATGTTAGGCGATGAATGTTGATAGAACCTTTCTTGTATCCTGTGATGGTTAGTTTGGGCCGTGAAATTAGTTGAACTGAGGAAGGCCCAGAGAATTAGAAGAGGGTATCTATGGCTGTGTCTGAGGGTCAGTGAACCAAGTAAAGCAGGGTGTAGGCTGGGGCCTAGATGGGTGCATTCTCCAGCTTATGAACCAAGTGAAGCAGGGTGTAGGCTGGGACCTAGATGGGTGCATTCTCCAGCTTATGAACCAAGTGAAGCAGGGTGCAGGCTGAGGCCTAGATGGGTGCATTCTCCAGCTTATGAACCAAGTGAAGCAGGGTGTAGGCTGAGGCCTAGATGTGTGCATTCTCCAGCTTATGAACCAAGTGAAGCAGGGTGTAGGCTGGGGCCTAGATGTGTGCATTCTCCAGCTTATGAACCAAGTGAAGGAGAGTGTAGGCTGAGGCCTAGATGTGTGCATTCTCCAGCTTATGAACCAAGTGAAGCAGGGTGTAGGCTGAGGCCTAGATGTGTGCATTCTCCAGCTTATGAACCAAGTGAAGCAGGGTGTAGGCTGAGGCCTAGATGGGTGCATTCTCCAGCTTATGAACCAAGTGAAGCAGGGTGTAGGCTGAGGCCTAGATGGGTGCATTCTCCAGCTTATGAACCAAGTGAAGCAGGGTGTAGGCTGAGGCCTAGATGGGTGCATTCTCCAGCTTATGAACCAAGTGAAGCAGGGTGTAGGCTGAGGCCTAGATGGGTGCATTCTCCAGCTTATGAACCAAGTGAAGCAGGGTGTAGGCTGAGGCCTAGATGGGTGCATTCTCCAGCTTATGAACCAAGTGAAGCAGGGTGTAGGCTGAGGCCTAGATGGGTGCATTCTCCAGCTTATGAACCAAGTGAAGCAGGGTGTAGGCTGAGGCCTAGATGGGTGCATTCTCCAGCTTATGAACCAAGTGAAGCAGGGTGTAGGCTGAGGCCTAGATGGGTGCATTCTCCAGCTTATGAACCAAGTGAAGCAGGGTGTAGGCTGAGGCCTAGATGGGTGCATTCTCCAGCTTATGAACCAAGTGAAGCAGGGTGTAGGCTGAGGCCTAGATGGGTGCATTCTCCAGCTTATGAACCAAGTGAAGCAGGGTGTAGGCTGGGACCTAGATTGGCGCATTCTCCAACTTACACTTACCTTCTCTTATTCAGCAGGTCTGGGTTTTTTTTTTCTTCTGCTGTCTTCTTTGCCCTCAAATGTAGACTCACACCATCATTAGCTATCTGTGTGGCTTTTGTGCATTTGGCCTTGGGTGGGAGCTACAAGTTTCTCCTCTTGCCTCATCTCCCCTCCTCTCTTTTTCTCCTCCCTTCCACTTCCCTCCCCCTCCTCTTTCTCTGTCCTCTCCCCTCCTCTCTCTTCCCTTTCCCTCTCACCCCTCTCTTCTCTCTCCCCCTTCCGGAAATTTCCACCTTCTTTGACTGAGCAGCTACATGTTTCCCTGTTGTATTAGTCAGTGTTCTCTAAAGAAACAGAAGCAACAGGATGAATATGTAGCTATATACAAATTTATTGATTTGTTCATGTGACAGATCTCAAGGAGTCCAACAATAGCCAAGCTGCACTGGAGAGGCTTAGAATCCAGGGAACTGCTCAGTCTGCAAGGCTGGATGTCTCAGTAGTCCCAATCTGATGCTGAAGGCCCTTTGGATTCCAGGAGATCTGCCAGTCTCAGTACACGCTGGGATCCAAAGAGTTCATCACAGCAGCAAGACAAACTCACCAGTGAGAGAGAAGGGAAGCCACAGGAAAAAGGGACCAGCTCCCTCTGCCATGGCCTTTTATACTGCCTGCTGGCAGAAGGTAACACCCACATTTGGGGTCGGCCATCCGGATTGAGGTAGTCCAATCTGAAGATCCTTTTTCTCTTATTTGTTCCTTAGTCCAGTCAAGTTGACACCCAGGATTAACCATCACACCTGTGTAGCCTACAAATGGCTACAGGACTTTCCAGCCTCTAAGTATGGGAGCAGGTATAATAAATCCCCTCTTTATATGGATGCTATTGTTTCTGTTCCCCACTCTCCCGAGACGCCTAACACAGTTCCAGAAAATGCTATTGTGAACTCATAGGGAGCATCACAGAACATTTACAAACTTGAGTGGAACAGCAAAATCTGTTAGATGTTATAAAAGCTGCTATTATTCAGTTTAGACTAGCTGCCTAATAGTACAATGTGGCATTTTTTTTTTGTACTAGAGCCATCATGAAAAAGAATTATAGACACATTATGAGTACCTTGAACCAAGAACATTCTAGATTCAAAAAGAAATATTTCCAATCTCTTTCTTTTAGAGGGGGCTGGAAATCAAACCCAAAGCTTTGTATATGCTACATATGCACTCTCTCACTGAGCTACAACTCACTGAGCTACACCCCAAGCCCTTGTATATTTTCTTTCTTGAAAACAAAGTTTACAAACCTTCTCAACAAGTCCTCAGCCAAACTTTCATGGTCAGTTTAGCATTTAAATTTATTGTCACTATGGCTTCATAGATCTCGTAAACCTTCTCCTCACATTCTTGTTTTAAAAGGCCTGCCATTTGTGATGATCACAACTATTATATACTTTTGGTTTGGTGTTTAGACAAGCTCTTACTATGTAACCCAGGTTGGCATGGACCATACTATGTTGTCCCAGCTAGCCTAAACATTTCAGTCCTCCTGCCTCAGCTTCCTGTGTACTAGGATTATAGGTGAATACTACCATGCCCAGCTCAGATACTATAATTTAAAAATAGATTCACTTCAGATATTTCCTGATATAAAGAAATAACCAGATATCTCTAATATATCTTGATTTTTGTGTTGCAAAAATCAAACGAATGGATTGATTTACCAACAATTCATAATCTTATTTCTATTATGCAATAGTTATTCCAGTAAGGTTTAGCAACTATCAACATAATTTAAATAGTTTTGTGAAATTGCTGGGCTTCAAAATAAGAGACTCTTTCTGACATTTCATTTCATCTGCTGAGAATCTGTGACCAGAATACACTGGGAGGTCACTGTGAAGAGCCTAAAAGAAAAGGCACCAACTCTCAGTCTTCTGTCTGGCTTTGTAGCTTTAGATAAAGTCTCAAACATTTTTAAACTGACAATTAAATTATCTACCAAACCATTATAGAAAGGACAAAGATCTCCCTAAGCCATGCTACAAGACATTCCTTTGTAGTTTTGATGGTTTGATGATAATTATGTCTTACACAAGAGTCATGAGTATTAAAGAGGTGAGGCCTCTGTGCTGTTTTATTATTGCTGTCTACTGCTCTTTTCTCAAATACTTTAAGCAAATGTCAGGTGATTCGTTTAGCCAGAATTTAATCATTATTTTATAAGCACTTGTTACTATCAACAAAACATTTTTATCACTAAATATGAAATAATACTATTTCCTGAGACTTTTATAACAAGGTTAATATTATCATCTGATGGATATTATGTTTGATGTAATAGTTGAAAAATAATCTTATTATCACAAACTTCTTATTAAAGCAATCTAAAAGATAAAGCTCAGAAGATTATCTTCTCTAACAGCTTTGAAAGCAAATTTTTTAAAATTTTCATCTATCCACATGACATTTATCTTTTAAACCAGTTATGAGTGAAAACAAAGCAAACAGGATGGAAGCTCACTCTCAAAACTTGAATAAAGTGATTGTGCTGAAGTTGGTAACTTCAGGTTTCAGAAGTGTAAGTAGAGAAACCATCTGAATCCAAGCACCAAGCGTTAAGTGTATCTACTCAAGAACCCAAGGGGCATCAGGGGCAGAGTCTCTAGATAAAAATGAATAGCCAACTAAGACCTTTAGACCCTAGGGTACAAAAAGCTTTTTATGTGACTACTTAAACATTTAGGTTTCTGTGAATTGCCTGTGAACTCTGTGAACTGGTAAGGCATAAGGAAAGTATCACTGTGCCATGTCCAAGATAGAATCATAATAGACCTTTCATATAGACTCCTCCCCAAGATGCAACTGGCTTTTGACAGATCTGAGATCCTCCTCAAGGTTGACCTATGGTTCTGATTCAATGTACACAAAGAGTTTCAGTGGAAAGCAATACTAAGTATCTAGTTTAAGAGGTATTTAAAGATATACACTTGGAGACTGTAGTACTATGCTTTAATATTTAAAGACTCCTGTAATATAAAAAGGTAGCTTTCATACATTTTATAGTATAGCACTATTGTCTCTTTGTAATATCAAAGAATATATGTATACTACATACATTTTCTTTTAAAACTGAACATCTCAAGTTTTAAGAGTCAAGGCTGAGAAAATAGAATCTTGCTGAGTTAGAATCTCAGACTCAAGTTATTAGAGCAGGGAATAGATTTATCTCTCCTACGACTTAGAGCAACAACCAGGTTGAGATTCATTCATCTGAATTTATTTATTAGATTGTACCATGTAATACTGGGTTAGTTTCTCCACGTGTACTAACTTCCTTCCTTACAAGTCATGGAGCAATCACTTTTAATTGAAGAGTGATAAACCCAACCCACATTTCTTCATTGTTAAGATACTTAACTAATAACATGTTTAAAGGTACTTTGCACAATGGAGAGTCCTTTAGCCAAAAGAAAAAAGAAAAAAAGAAATCATTTTCCTACTAAGTCCCTTAACTATAAATAAAATAACTGACATACAAAAATTCTAGGATATTAGCATTACTTGGTAATATAAAAATTTTATAAAATTGGCTGAAGACATACATTAATAAGTTATAATTATTACATATTATAAAATTCATGTCCAGTGTAGTCTGGAGTTATAATCAAAGCATCTGAAGGCCCCAACCTGGGGGGGTAGAAGAAACAAGGCAGGAAGCCTATAAGGGATAGCTGCATTTCATGTGGCTCAGGAAAAACTGTGTCCATGAAGAGATGTTTTCAGTATCTAACTTTCCCCAGCTTTCAATGGTTAAGAAAAAAAATTCAAAAGACTGACTAGAAATGAACCTTTTCAGTAATCCTACACTTCAGCAAGATCATCTAGCTACTAATGTCAAAATACATATTCTCTGTATTCCTGAAAGTCTTTGTGTTTTTCTATTACCCTAATATGAGTATAAGAGTTAACATATCTGTCTGTATTATTATATTCTGAGTTTTTGATAAGCCATGCCTCATTCATCTTTGTATGTCTAATGTTTGTTACTGAGAAATTGTAAATGAATAAAGACAAAATGTTAGAATATAGATTTAAGATCTGAAAAAAAATAAGGTTGATTGAACTTGGTTTGGTTGTATATGCCTATACTTCCAGCATTTGGGAGATAAAGGCAGAAAGATCATGTCTTCTTCAGCTATTCGGAGAGCTTAAGGCTAGCTTGGGCTATATGAAACCCTGTCTCAAGTAAATAAGCTTGATTCCCAGAACTTTAATTTTATATTATCTTCACAAAAAGCATATGTGAAAATCTATTTGTAACTTCTAATTTACATGTTAAATTATTATATTCCTTACTTTCTTCCTCCTTCCTCCTCCTATCTCCTCTGATCCTTACTATTTATTAAAAAGCAAATATACAAATGCAAAAAGATAGGAAGGCAATCTGGCAAGCACAAGAAACTAAGTACATATGGGGGAACTAAGCAATTACTACAGTAAGACAACGGTGGCCATTATCTCCTTGCTGTTAGAGAAGTCACTTCAATAAGGCAAGAGGAATAAGCCTGTGGTGAGAGGCAGTAGGATCAGTAGCTATGTGTACTTATATATAAATAAGCCAGGTACGGTGGTACACATCTTTAATCCCAGCATTCGGGAGGCAGAGGCAGGGGGATCTCTGTGAGTTCAAAGCCAGCCTGGTCTACATAGTGAGTTCCAGGCCAGCTGGAGCTACAGGGAGACCTTATCTCAAAAAGACAAAACATATATATATATATATATATATATCATATATATATTATTATATATATACATGCTACACATTACCACATGTACTGAGTGCATACACCAGCAGCCATATGTGCTTACATTTCAGTTTTTCCTTTGAGAAAGGCCCAGATGCAGTTTCTCAGTAGTTGTAAGCATATGTAGCAAAGATACTACTTTCTAAATGCCACTCTCCTAAAAAGAAAGTTTCTTAGAGAAATGGCTGATTCTAGTATTGGTATTGGGACAAGGAAATAAACTTGGATCATCTGAATAAGCTAGAAACTAAGAAAATTCTCAAAGAATGATAGGGGGAATGTGTGTGGTCTACACACAACGGCCTTGTCTCAAGAAACAAAAATGGCCTGCATTCAGAAGCTAAGGGGAAGGAGGATCAAGAGCTGAGTTCAAGATGAGCTTTGGCTCTGTGAAGAAGTCAGCCTGAGATGCATGAGACTCTGTCCTTAAAGTAAGTAAATATTAACACAGATATTTAAACACAGACACATGCATGGTATTTATTATATATATAGATCTATAATATATATATATATATTATTATTATATATATATATTTTAATTAAAAAAAATGAGCTGGAGATGTGGGTCAGCAGTTAAGAGCTTGGTTTCTCTTGCAGGGGAGGGTTGTTTGGTTCCCAGGACCCATGACAGGCAGCTCACAACCCTTGTAACTCCAGCTCCAAGGAATCTGATGCCTCTGGCTCCAACAGGCACCTGCACTAACATGCACACACACACACACACACACACACACACACACACACACATTTTTTAATAATAAAAATATTTTTTAAATAATGCACAGAAGCCACCCTGAAAATGCACATTCCTGCTAATAAAATCTGAGATAATTTGAGTATTGAAGTAATAATGGTAAACTGAATATCACTGAGTAGTACAGGAATTCATGTCACTGAAATGAAGTAAATAAATAAACAAACAGGAATTTACTATATAACATAGAATGAATGAAGCCATTAAAACCAGTGGACTAACTCAACCTATTAATAATTTCAACCAATATCATTAATCAGGCAAAGAAAGCTAAAAGTAATGAGCAAAAGAGGTCTTAGAAAAAGTTTTTTAAAAAAACTTTTTTCTCTGTGTGAGTATATGTATATAATCCTTCATCTTTAATGAAGTTTACATATTGTCCCTTTCCACCCTGAGATTTTTCCTGCCTTTTAGTTAATTGTTAGAGAAAATGAACTTTATCAAGACCACTAGATGGTAACAAAATAATTAAAGCAAACATCACTGGTAAAAGGAAAAAACTGATCCACATGCCCTATGATTGCAATGTTTGTGAAAATTTTGTCAAAACATGGATTGATGGGATATAACTCTGAGGAAATATTAGATAAACCCAAATTCAATTCAAGGACTGTTTCCACAACTGACCTATAATTTTCATAAACAACATGGCATGAAAGTCAAGGAAGGAAGGAGGAACTATTCCAGGATAAATGAAAAGCTGATTCTGCACTGTATCTTGGTGCCAGAAAAACAAAAAAAGAAAAAAACAAACAAACATTGTTGGGGCCAAGTGTGGTGGTGCACGCCTTTAATCCCAGCACTCGGGAGGCAGAGGCAGGCAGATCTCTGTGAGTTCAGGGCCACCCTGGTCAACACAGGGAGTTCCAGGCCAGCTGGGGATACAGGGAGACCCTACACCAAAACAAAACAAAACAAAACAAAACATATTGTTGAATCAACTGTCTAGGCCTGGATGAAGTTTCTGGGTAAAGGGTTACAAGTTTTGTAATATCCTTGCCACTCTTCTCCAAGTTTGAAATTGTTCCAAACTCAAAAGAAAAAAAAAAAATGTCTTAAATTGTTTCCCTGTAGTTGAGTCCAGTGAGTGAATATCAGAATACTCAAACTCATATAAGCAATGTGCTACATATAGATGTATATAAACCAAGTTTATACACCAAGAACACACAGTTAGAGGTGACTCACCAAATATGTCACCTGTGAATTACCAGTATTGTTACTATTGGTATTTAATATTCAGGCAGTGCCCATGTTGTTACACATAATACAGCAAAAGTAATGGCTCCCTCAAAGAGTTTTAACAAAACTTAGCTTCCTTCAGATAAACAAAACATAGCATATGTATCAGCATATATCTAAATACTATGCTTATAACCTAGAGACCTTTCAGAGGCCAAATCTCACAAAGAAAAAAAAACTAGACTCACACTATTCCTCTCCCTTTTATTTCAGGTTAGAGGAGGCACAGATGCAGATGTCCACACAGTTCCAAATTACTGCTCTGTAGTCTGGAAGGAATGACAATGACATCCTGTTTGTGGAGATGACCAATTTAGTTTTACACTATGCCTCTGAAACCCCAGGCCATCAATACTTCAGCAAGGTGTGCAATCCAAGTGATGATACTTATTACTTAGAAGTATCTGTGACTTCCAGGATGCAGCAAAAGCTCTCTGCCCTGACTTTCAACTACAACTCCAAGAGGTCAGAGGCAACCAGTGAAGGCACAACCTGAGCATTTCTGCGGTTGACTGCTGGTTCTCTTCATGTCTCCCTGGACACTGATGTCCGCTACAATGAAACCAAAGTTTAGTCCCCCTCCTCCAAATCTCTTTAATCCTCTAGTAATTCTCTACACCAACAAGCCATACCTTCTCCTTCCAATACTTGGGTTTGAGTAGCTATTTGTTTCTATCAATTATCATTCCAACCACAGACTGCTACATATAGAATTGGCATGGACATAATATCACATCGAGAGCTCAGTCACACTTTGAACAACTTGTAGAAATGGCACTGCTTGACAGAGTGGCAGGGACTTCATATGTCTAGCAAACTCACTATATCTGAGGTACCTCATATAAAATTAATAATATATTGAATATATACTAAGGATATATTAATCTTAATCATAATATATACTAACATATATTAATCTTCAAAATAACTCTAAACCAGTGCTTCAGTATCCCATTTAGCTGAGAATAGTGTGAAGTATAGGAGAAGTAACCTATTCAAAGGTATGTAGCTGATAAATGGCAATGAATAAATAAATAAATAAATAGCATTTTTACCAAGGAAGTCTTGTTTGAGAACTCACATCTTATTGATTGGCATACCTTCTCTAAATGAACTCTACTAAGTCGTGGCCAATATTTGTGTGGTCAACTTTTTCCAACCCATGTTAACAGGTCTCAAGTTTAGCATTTCAAATCTAGAAAATTCAAAGTAATCAGTCGATGTAAGGTAATTACTGGTGAAAATATATTATGTAGGCTACTTGCTTATCACATAAAAGGCTCTTTTTTATATTTTAAGGGATTCACAATATGAGAGCACAGTTGTTTTCAGATCACATTGACATTGCTCAGTTTGCCATACAATTAGGTAATTGGTGCTAGCATCCACAGATGAGGGACACCATTCATCGTTTGTTTCTCTGGAACTGTGTTACTTCACTCAGCATGATATCTTCTAGCTCCAGCCATTTACCTGCAAAGCTCATGATGTCATCTTTCTCTACCACTGCATAGAACTCCATTGTGTAGTTGTACCACATTTTCTCTATCCACTTGTCAGTTGAGGGTCACTTGGGTTGGTTCCAGCTCCTTGCTATTGTGAAGAGAGCTGCAATAAACATGGCTGTGCATGTATCTCTGTGGTAAGATGAGTCTTGTGGGTACATGCCCAGGAGGGTATGGCTGGGTCAGGTGACAAATTCATTCCAAGTCTTCCAAGGGTTCTCCACACTGCTTTCTATAGTGGCTGTACCACACATTTAAGGTTCTAAATACCACCTCAAACAATATTACTAGTAGGTAGGGTCTAATCATATCAAGAATTTAATATTGGGAATGGAAATTGATAATTTAGTATGAGAAGAATAATAGTGATAGTGTAGCTTAGACTGCTGGGTAAAAATCAAGAGCTACTTATTTATTTATTTATTCATTCATTCATTCTAGTGCTACGGATTGAACCCAAGGCATTATACACATAAATTAAGCACTCTATCATTGAGCTACATCTCTAGCCCAAGAAAATTTTGTTTCAAAAAGGATAAAAGACTCTTTTTAATGTTCCCAATCCAGCCCATGCTCATAGAGACACACATACCCCTGATCTGAAGGCTTACATGCTTAAAATATTCAGTATTTTTAAACACTCCTGAATGAAAATATTGTAGGACCTAAAAACTCCAGAGCAAAGAGAAAATGTATAATCCACAAAAATATTCCTGATACATATTGGTGTTATGGTTGAGGATGTATTTCAATTGGTAGAATGCTTCTTGCTATACACAGACCCCTGGGTTTGACCCCAGTACCACATTCACCTGGTGTGGTAGTGAATACCTGGAACCCTGGAACCTGAAGAGAAGAAGAAGCTCAAGGTCATCCTCAGCTACCAGTGAGTTTAAATTCAGCCTAGGATACATGAGACTCTGTCTCCAAAAAAGTAAAATTTACACATACACACACACACACACACACACACACACATACACACATAGCTATAGCTCAAATCATAGGTTCAGCATGCCTGAAGCTCTGGATTTAGTCCTCAACACTAAAAAATAATATTTGTGTAGATTAAATAGTAAATAACAATAATTAATTTACATATTATACCTTTAAAATATTCTCCAACGCATTCGTATAAACAGGAATTTAAATGTTTTCATCCAAAGAGAAAGGATTCATATTCTGAGCTAATACTATGATACAGGATGGAGCTGTTAAACACCTCTGAAAATAAAACTGGAGTGGCTGCAGTAACAATACAGCTATACTTCACTGCCCTGTCTAGAAAGAACACATCTCTTTCTAAAATGTGAGCTGTGTATCAGTCTGTACTGGAGCTTGCATTGACTCAGACCTTCATTTGGGTTTATCTGTTGGCAGCCATGTCTGGAAAGACTGCATTTTAATTTTTTTTAATTTTTATTGAACATATTTTTTTTTTTTTTTGGTCTTTTTGAGACAGGGTCTCCCTGTAGCCCCAGCTGTCCTGGAACTCACTCTGCAGACCAGGTTGGCCTTGAACTCACAAAGATCCACCTGCCTCTGCCTCCTGAGTGCTAGGATTAAAGGGGTGCGCCACCACGCCCGGCTTGAACATATTTCATACAACATTTCTTAATCAAATTTAGACTCATTCCCCCATCCATGCCCACCCCTCAGGCCCCCCTTCCCCCATCAGAACTCATGGATTCTGTCATACACAAGTCCTGTTTTGCATTTTTCTCATTCTCTTATGACCTTTTCAGTGCACATTTTTACTGTTTTGGTCAGTTCTTTAAATAGGTTTCTCTCTCTCTTTTTTTGTTATATATTATTCCAAAATATTCATATATATAGTCCACACATAAATCAAAGTTACAAAATCTGAAAATAAACTATAGGTTAACTCCAAAGCACATTTGGAGATTCACATTTTAACAGTAAAATTGCACGCAGGTAAAAAGAAGTATAACTTCACATTCTCTCTTTTTTTCTAGAATATGAATATTAGTATTCCTATATGATAGAACACACCATAGGATTACATAATGATAAATTATGAATGGTTGTAGCATGTATCAATAAAAAGAGAAAATATTATTTTACAAAATATTTTTAACTATTAAATATAACCCTTTTTTAAGAGGAAAAATTTATTACAGATTAAGCATTTTAATTTTTTTTTTATCCAACATGTTAACTTTTTGTATTCCTCAAGCCTAAAGTGCTACAGAGAAGAATGGGGCAGAGTAGAGAGACAGGGATGCAGCTAAGAGATGAGAGGTGGTCTGAATTGGATCAAAATATACTGCATGAATTTCTCAAAGAATCAATATATTGTTTTTAAAATAATCATAAAGCCGGGCGTGGTGGCGCATGCCTTTAATCCTAGCACTTGGGAGGCAGAGGCAGGCAGATCTTTGTGAGTTCAAGGTCAGCCTGGTCTACAGAGCGAGTTCCAGGCCAGCTGGGGCTAGAGGGAGACCCTGTCTCAAAAAGACCAAAAAATAATAATAATAATAATAAAAATAAAATAATCATAAGATTAACACATAGCCAAAGAATAGATGTCTGCTCATACGATTTTGGCTAAATTCTCTACAACTTTGCTTACCATATTCAGAACTTTTTGCTTACATTACATTACAATATCGAGGCTCTCATTTAAAAAACAAATGTTCAGGGGCTGGAGAGATAGCCTAGCGGTTAAGAGCACCAACTATTCTTGCAGAGGACCCGGGTTCAATCCCCAGCACCCACACGGCGGCTGAGAACCGTCTTTAACTCCAGTTCCAGGGGAATCTGACACCCTCTTCTGACCTCCGCGGCATTGCACGACACGGGTGCACAAACCCGCGTGCAGACAGTATATTCATACACATAAAAAAATATATATATTTTTTTAAAAAGTTCAAAAAGCAGAGCTTCTTCCTGTGTAGCTTGGTATTATTCTGCCACTCTGACAATCCTAGTCACTTGGCTACAAATCAGAGTTAATCATAGTTAGCTCGAGTATTAAGACCAATGAACATATGCAATAAAAGTTTGATTCAAATGGAAGGGCAATGCAAAGGACGAAGTACAGGGAGGGAAAGTAACACTAAAGGCCTTTAGAAAAAGCCATATGGGGGGCTGGAGAGATAGCCTAGCGGTTAAGAGCACCGACGCTCTTGCAGAGGACCCGGGTTCGATCCCCAGCACCCACATGGCGGCTAAGAACCGTCTGTAACTCCAATTCCAGGAGAACTCCAGTTCCAGGGGAATCCGAGACCCTCTTCTGACCTCCGCGGCATTGCCACGACAAACGGGTGCACAGACCCTCATGGCAGACAGTAACTTCAACACTACAAAAAAAATAAATAATAATAAAAAAAAAAAAAAAAAGAAAAAGCCATATGGGTGGATGGACCCATACTGAAGAGCATTGGGGGACATAAATTTGATTCTACAGGTGTGTGTGTGTGTGTGTGTGTGTGTGTGTGTGTGTGTGTGTGTGTGTTTGTACACATAAAATTTGGTGAGGGAACAGTAATGGGGTGAAGACATAGGATCAATTATGTGTGCATGCATGTGTGTATGTGTGTGTGTGTGTGTATAGAACTAAAATACCACAAAAACTCACATATCAGAAGTAAATGCACAGAACGTTTTAGTTTAGTTAGTTAGTTAGTTAGTTAGTCATTGACCTACAATGTAAGTGATTTAAAAAAATCACTAATTGTGGGGCGTGGTTGTGCACGCCTTTAATCCCAGTACTTGGGAGGCAGAGGCAGGCAGACAGCTGTGAGTTCAAGGCCAGCCTAATCTACATAGCAAGCTCCAGGCCAGTTGGGACTAAAGGCAGACCCTGTCTAAAAAACACACACACAAAAATAATCACTAATTTACATTAAGCTATAGTTAGTAAAGATGTTTCAAATATAACAACAAAACAACTAGGAAAATAATTTATAATAGAGGGGAAAATAATAAAAAGAGTAAAACTGGAAGAAAGAGGATAAGAAAAGTGATCAAACCAGTGGGGAATGTACATTTCAATACAAAGTTCAGTAATTTATTTTTATTTTTATGAGACAGGGTCTCCCTGTAGCCCCAGCTGGCCTGAAACTCACTATGCAGAACATGCTGGTCTCAAACTCATAGAGATCCACCTGCCAGTGCTGGGATGAAAGGCAAGTAAGTGTCACTGTACCTAACTGAAAGATCAGTAAATTTTAATTAAATATATAAAAACTCTCGCTAGTGAAAGTCATAATTATCAGCCTAGAAAAAAATGCCTTATTCTGACTTTTTAGCTTCATCGTCTGCCACCTTACTTGCTCCTGGGTTCTAAGCAAGTTAGTTGACTCAGTTTTCAACTCTCATAGGTGATTTCCATGTCAGAACCTTTGTACACATTGTATTTTCCTGAAATGTTCCTCTTTTCCACTCTTCCTACAGCTCTTTAAAGACAGCAGAATAAACTTCTCCAACCACTTCCTCAAAAGAATATCAGCTCTACTGTTTCTTGCTCAGCCCTTTGTTTCCTTCATATCTCTTTTCATGTTAATTTTTAAATTTTTATTTATTATTTTTTTATGTGTATGGGTGTACTGTCTGCATGTAGGTTGGTGCACCTGTGTCGTGCAATGCCGTGGAGGTCAGAAGAGGGCGTCGGATTCCCCTGGAGCTGGAGTTAAAGACAGTTCTTAGCCACCATGTGGGTGCTGGGAATCGAACCCAGGTCCTCTGCAAGAGGCACTCTTAACCACTGAGCCATCTCTCCAGCCCCACATGTTAATTTTTATGAACTAAAACTTTTGTCTATTACAATTATGCTTCACTCATTTGTTGATTACGTACATACATGTTTTGTGTTTTCCTCGTAATCTTTTAAGAGCTAAGGATGAGACAACAGATCCTGTCCAGGCAAAGCAGCGCTTCTATGTAGGAAACAGGTATAGTATCCATCTGTTGTGGTTCTGTTTTTGTTTTTTTGTATATGTGCTTTGTGTGTGTGTGTGTGTGTGTGTGCGCGCGCGCGCGCATCCCACACACACCTGGAAGCAAGAGATAGTTATTCAAATACTTTCTGTCTGCTTAATATGTTTGCCAGAAACCATGTCAGATGATTTACAGTATTTCGTTCATAGCATAACCCTGTGAGTAGGAGGTGGTGTTGCCATTCTAGGGTGAGAAGACAGCAGCTAAAGAGCAGGTACCTTGTGTTCAGCCACACGGTCCATCTATGTCAGCACACAAGCTTTGTCTATACAATTTAAAACACATGGTTCTTAGCATAGGGAATTACTGACACATTGCTAGAGCAACAATGACCATCATTCTATATCAAACTAATGCATGAAAGTGTTTATCTGACTAATCAAACGTGTCTGGGTTTTGTTTATTAGCTAGAGGCCATTTGGCACTCCATTGTCATCAGGTATTGCTAGTGCCAGATGTCTTTGACTTTTCTTATCATATCAGTTCACCCCCAAAATAATTGGATATGACCATGATTACTGAAATCTGTGATACAAAGGGCTTACAGAATACTGCAGTCACCAGTTAAGCTTCCTCTAAATCCCTAAGGTTTCTCTACCTCTTGTGGGATAAGCAGCACCACTAGTAAGTTCCTGAGGTACCTTACCCCTGTGGAATATGAAGATTGAACATGTACACTCCATGCTGGTGTTCTCGCACCCCTCATACTCCTCCATATCAGCTGATCTGAGATATACCTCCCAGTCAGAGAATGTTCTCAGGTTGGTATAAATGTCAAGCCCATGAAAACAGTAACTACATAGAATGAAAAACATCTAAAATAGCCACATAATGTTTTCACTCGTCCAGTTCTAATTATGAGCCCTTTTCTCCTGAAAAAGTACCATCCCTCTGGTATCCCCAGACCAAAAAACTTCAGTTCTAAAGTAATGGTGTCTAAATCTGCCTGAGCCCTGCCTCCACCCCCACCCCCAGTAGACATGACTCAAAATGCCTAAACAAAACTCTTGGGATTTTTTTAAAAGCTTCTTAGCCTTTGTGAAATGTATCCAACATGGAAAATGTTGTAAGTAACTTGTTTTGCTATCTCCAGGTAGGTGATGAAGAAAAAAAGCAATTCTTAATACTTAATGCTTAAAAGGATTTTGGTGTACTGAATGCTCCTGTTACTACTGATCATGTGCCATTTAGTTAATCAGTTTCTGCATTAAAATTAGAGAGCATAACAGAACAAATGAATATTTATATTAATGTACCCCAGGTTTTTATCTACTGAAAAGACAAGAAAACATGAAAAACATGGTAACCTAAACTATGTACCCAAATACCACTTCTACTAAAGTGACCTGAGATCCTAGAGAAATAGCAGAAATCACTAGGACTATGTAAAAAGGATTCAGTTCTCTAAATCTGGGACAATTTACAGAAATGGGGAAAAATCATTAATACAAAGAAAATATACTGAGTATGTCTAAGTGTGAAAAATTTATTGATCCTTAGAATAAAACAAGCCAAAATGGTGGCATTTAAAGGATGCTTAAAAACCAACTCACTGAAAATTTGGGAGAATAAACAGGCCTTTGTTGTGCTTTTCCTGTAAGCACGATTTTCAGAATAACCAAATCACTATTGACGGGAAGTATATTAAATACTCAAATAGTACAAAAAGACTGATAATAACATTTGCAAAATGTTGCTAACTAAATAGAGTAACTGGCTCTATCCTATGCAGTAGCAACACCCACACATACCTGTTATATGGATTTCTGTGTAAATTTAAACTAGAGTTCCTCGCATATACAAGCCATATTTCAACCACGCAGTAGCCACATGTGGCTACCATATTGGGCAGCATAGATAGAGAATATTTACATCACCCCAGGCAGTTCCATTAATGTCATTAAGGTATTGATAATGATAACTGTTCAAAGAGAAACAAGTGGACCAACTTCCTACTGTGGAAACACAAAGCACTACCAAAGCTAAGTAGTCTAGAAAATTACAGAACAATCAAAGTATAAAGAAATGTGCTATTAATAAACTCACCAAGATTAGTTCAGCAAGATCTAGAGGAAGGAAAACTATATACAAAAAAAAAAAAAAAAAAAAAAAAGAGCCAGGTATGGTGGCACACACCTTTAATCCTAGCACTCGAAGGCAGATCTTTGTGAGTTCAAGGTCAGCCTGGTCTACAGAGTGAGTTCCAGGTCAGCAGGAGCTACAGGGAGACCCTGTCTCTAAAAGACCAAAAAAATAAAATAAAATAAATAAAAAAGAGTACAATAAGAGATGGGAGGGGAGCTACGGAGATGTATTATCAACCAAATACAATGTATAGACTACAATTGGCTGGATTCTGATTCTAAAATTTCAAATTTCTTTTACATTATTTATTGTGTGTGCACATGCTCGTGTGTGCATGCATCTACATGCCAGAGTGCACATGTGAGGCCAGAGGGCAGCTTGTGAGAACTCGTTCTCTCCTTCTGCCATGTAGGTTCTAGGCATGGAATGCAGGTCATCAGGATTAATGGCAGGCACCTGTGCCCTCTGAGCCATCTCACTGGCTCGTGATTCTAAACTTGCAAAAAGCAATTTTGTCATCAAGGACATCAAGTAGACAACTGTCTCTTTTAAGGAAATGCTGTGAATTCTTTACATGTCCTAATACTAAGTTTGTTTTCAAAATGTGCATTTATCTTTTAGATATAAATGCTAAAATATTTATAATAGTAATTTCTAGGGCTTACTTAAAAGTAATCCTGTAGTGGGGGATAGGAAAGGGTATAAAAAAGAAGTAAATAGAAGTATAGAGGTAACCAGATTGGTGCTGGAACACTATTGAAATGAGACAAGAGGTATTTGGATATAATTATTGTGGTTTAGATATGAAATGTGAACCAAAAGCCTATGCATAAAGACTTGGAACTCCAGCTGTAGAGAGGTGGGACCTATCAGAAAAATTTCTCTCTTTAGCGGCATGCCCCTAACAAAAATCCTGGGACTCTAGCCCAACCTCTGCTTCCCAGCTACAGTGAGGTGAGCAGACCTCATCCTCCACATGTTCTCACCATGACCTACTATCCCACCACAGGCCCAGGGCAAGAGAGACAAGTGCCATGGGCTGAAACTATGAGCCACAAACAACACTTTCCTCCTTTTAAATTAGCCCAGGTATTCTGTCATAGTGGTAAAAGCTGAGCAAAACAATTATGCCATTTTAACTTTCATATATGTTAAAATTTGTCATAAGTTATGACTATAATTAGAGCTTGCTTGAGATGAATCAACTTGTACATCTCTCTTTACCACTCATCTTGAATGCTATGCACATATTAGGATACTCAGCTAGCTCACAGGCAAAGCTCTTTCTTTTATATGTATGGATAAAAATTTGTAGGATTTGACACTTAGTCTCTGCTGGCACTGATTAAAATACAATAAGGTCTGGGGGCTGGGGAGATGGCTCAGCAGTTAAGAACACTGGCTGCTCTTACAATGGACCTGGGGTTGGTTCCCAGCACCCACATTGCAACTAACAACTATGTGACTCTAGTCCCAGGGAATCTAACACCCTCTTCTGACCTCCATGGGCATTCCATGACACGGTGTACTTATATACATGCAGGCAATATACTAGGACACATAAAATAAAAAAAAATATTTTTGTAAGTCAGCAAGGTTCTACTGAAAGCTTATTGTAAAGCAGACATTGCAAAGCCAGGCCTGATGACTCATGCCTGTAATCCTAGCACTCCAGAGGCTGAGGCAGGAGAATCTCCATAGGTTTGAAGCCATCCTGGCTTAACAGAGTTCTAGATCAGCCTAAGCAAGAGTGAGATCCTGTCACAATATTAAATGAGAGAGAGACAGGGAGAAAGAGGGGGAGGGAAGGAGAGAGGGAGGGAGGGAAGGAGGGAGGGAGGGAGGTGGGGGGAGAGAGAGAGAGAGAGAGAGAGAGAGAGAGAGAGAGAGAGAGAGAAACACAAGCACTGTGCTTCAGAAAAGTATTCTAGAGGATCTGAGCTGGGGTGGTCCATGCCTGGAATCCCAGTACTCAGTAGGGAAGGCAGGAGGATTTAGAGTTCAAGGCCAGCTTGTGTTACACAGTAAATTCCATCCAGGCCTTGGCTACAGAATGAGACCCCATCTTCAAAACAAAACAAAAAGTTCTGAATTACATATTATTAAATAATATTATACAGTATTAAAAATCTTAGTTCAAAACTTTTTTCCAGTACCAGAGACTGACTGAAAGACATAACTGTACTCTAGCACCATCTAATTTCCTTACCCCCCTTATTTTAGCATAACAGATATCAGAACTTTCTGGTAATGCAATGATTAACCTGCATGGATATCACAATCACCAGGATGTTGTAAGAATACAGATCATTAGGCTTAACCCTAGAGTTTCACACTATTGGATTTTGTAATTCTAGTCTACCACTGTGTTATTTCGTATGGGTTCCAGTCATTTAGAAGCAATAAAACAGTATATATCACATCTGCATTGGGCATGGACAATACTCCACACACTTGTTTTAGCAATGCTTTTTGCATTTATTCTTATGTGCATGTGTGTGGGTATGTGCATTTCAGTGCAGCTGTCTGAGGAGGCCAGAGGTGGCAGATCCCCTGGTGCTAGAGTTACAGGTGGTTTCAAGCCACCCAAAGCAAATGCTGAGAATTTAACTCAGGTCTCTGCAGAAAGAGCATGTGCTCTTAACTGCTGAGCCATGTCTCTAGCCTTCAGCAACACTTTAATGTCTCCCTGTTATAGAACTGGGATAAACAGGGCCCAAGAAGGAAAGCGCTTATTTAGGCTAATAATCCAGGATTTTTTTTTATTTTATTTATTTTTGTATGTGTATGAATGTACTGTCTGCATGTAGGTTTGTGCACCCGTGTCATGCAATGCCACGGAGGTCAGAAGAGGGTCTCGGATTCCCCTGGAACTGGAGTTCTACTGGAATTGGAGTTACAGACGGTTCTCAGCCGCCATGTGGGTGCTGGGGATCGAACCCAGGCCCTCTGCAAGAGCAGTCGGTACTGTTAACCGCTATATTATCTCTCCAGCCCCTAATCCAGGATTTTTTACTGAACTTTTCATCTTGCCTAGTATGGGTAATCTCAAAGCCAGATGAAGAAATATAAACAGATTCAAAAACAAGACCAGGCAGGTTAGGGATATAGCTCAGTGGTAGAGCACTTCCCCAGCATGTAAAAGGCCTTAGTTTAATCTCTAGTACAGACCAAAAAACGGGGGCCTTAACTGAAATTTTTAAAGTAATGGCACATACACATGCTTATCACACACAAACATGCACCATCATCACCTGCTAGACACCCTCATAAATACCATCAAGTTTCCACAGGATATAGACTCCTACTTGTTATTAAATTGTGAATTATTGAAAACCTTGAGGCATTTTGAAGAAGCTCAATTCACTTCAGACTTTTCATTTCTGTAATTTCTGTAGTGAATTATTCTTTTTTTAAAATAAAGTTTTATATATTTTTTAAATTTTTATATGAAGTTTTTTATTATTAAACTTTTTCCATAGGTCATACCTCATTTCTCAATCAAATCTTAGACTCGCCTCCCTTTCCATGCCCCCCACCCCACCCAAGTCCCTGCACTCTGCCATACATGTCCTGTATCTTTTTCTGAGTCTTTCCAAAGTTTTTCTTTTTTTCTTTTTATGACCCCACAAAAAAATAACCAAACTTTTAACATTTGTATCTTAGGGAACATTAAGACATACTGTGCTTCAGAGGCCTAAGAAATACCTAGATTCCAAGGGAGTTAAGGATGTTTAGATTTACTAAGTCTCACTAGGCTGTACTTGGTGCTGCTGTACACAGGTGCTAAGAAAAGCATACTGAGCTTTTCTGTCATATCCCTCCCCCCAGATCTTCAAGCACATTTGCCAAAAATATTCTGACCACTAATAACTATCCACTGAATACTTATGTGTGCCAGCTCCTCTACTAACTACAATTGCATTTGATCCATTTACAAATGAAACCCTGATAGATAAGATCCTTAACTTACAAATGAAGAACTAAGACACGGATATTAAACTGGAACTAAGTGGGTTCCATATCCAAGCATGGTCTCCTGTGGCCATTATCAATGATACCACACTGCATCTCCAAACACTGATTCCTACTCATAAGTAAGAATAGTATCAATTACTTTTTGTGAAATGCTTAGCAATGTGCTAAACAGTTTAATCCACATTTCATTCAGTCCTCTCAAGCTTCTATGTGTCTTCATTTTACCATGAGAGCATTGACAAGTTTCAAAGAACTGGCTAAAAGGGCCACATGTATAAGAGAGCCAGGATTTGAATACTCATTGAACTCTATAAACCACATGTTGTTTATAGCTAGTATAATTATTATTCCCCAAATCTAACTTAATATCACGTATTCCTGTGAAACATACTCTGGCTTTCAACATGATCTGTTGAGAACATTATCTTTGACCTTCAAGTATCTTGATATTAATTTTATGATATTGATTTGATATATTTGCTCATATGAAAGGTTTCATTTAAACACTCAAATATTCCACATCACTACTATCCATTTCCAGAATGTTCTGCAAAATTTAAACCTTCCAGCCAACTGCATTCTTGGCTTGTTATCCCAGCATTCAATGAGGAAGCTTGGCTAAACAGTGACATCTTATCCGAGAAAGCCAACAATAAAAAACTGAACCTCCAATGATAGTCTAACCAAGATTTCAAGTTTTATTAATTAAATGTTGAGTTTTTCATCATCTATAATATAAAGAAACACTTTTTAATCTTTTTTACTGCAGATGAAATCACTGATTATATTAATGACACTGTTGTATTAAAAACAACATTAAAATACTCTAGCAGATTTCCTTCCAGGTCATGATGAATAATCAAATTCTTTTAATATCAAGTGCCTTACACAGAAAAAAAAAAATCACTCCTGGTTTGTCTTTTTGTTTTGCAGTGCTAGTGATGGGCAAGCATCTACCACACACTATGTTCCCAACTCCTACAAAACACTCTACATCTCTGCCCTTCATCCTATTCATAAGCCACCATTCATCCAAGACTAGCAATTCACTTTCCATATGCCTATTGTACTTCGTGGCTTTCAGTAACGATTTAACTCATTTTACTGTGACTATTACTGAAACTACCCTGGCTAAACTATTCCATTTGTAATCCATTTTGGCATAAATTTGGATATTTAAGTATCTGAGTATCAAAGAGTATTTTTAAACTATGTTCTTCAGTACTAATTTGAATTTAGTATGTTTAACCCAATTAATATTTGTATTGAATCAACTCATTTCAAATATAATTCAGAAATATACTTTAAGTGCTGGGGAAATAGCTCAGTGGCAGAGCTTGCCTCACATATACATAGGGTACTGGGTTTGATCCCTGACACTGCAAAAAGACAAATGTACTTTGGGAAAGGGTACCTTAATTTAAAAAAACAAAACAAAAAACTAGGTACAAAAGGATTGCCTCAACTCTTCCTGATTTGAGATTAACCTATGTTATTAATAGCTATAAGAGGTCATGGAGAATTCAAACTTACCAAACCAGAAATGTTTACCAGAAATTTTAGTTGAAAATAGCTTTTTATTTATCAAAATAAAATTTTATGCATTGTTCATTTTGCTATTCATTAAATCTGAAAAACTTGGGCAACATGGATTTATTGATGCAATTCTGGAGCTAAAAAATAAGGGTCAACAAGCAGATAGTTAACATTGCATGACTTTATACAGCAAGTGTAGAGAGGGAAAGACAGAGTGGAAATCTAAACTGAATTAGATTTGAAGAGGGCACGTTTAATCACCCCATCATGGATCTCGGGATTTTAGAGCAGGCCATGAGTTTAGTATCAGTGATAAAAAAAAGAAAAAGTGGGGGGAGGAAATGGCCTTCTGAAGGAAACCTCACTAAAAAATCTAAACTACTATAAAATTAAATAGCCCAACTGGTAAGTTATTTTTACACATCTAATTAAAAGCTGCAGAGGTGGAAATACATATAAACTCAAAGTCAAGCACTGTTCTCCTAATGCCTCACGTAGTTTATTGGTAATTATCATCCACAGTACCATAATCATTCTAAAAGACCTTCTCTAGAGTAGGTACAGTGACATGAAAGCACCACAGGACGCGTCTTCATTTTGTGTAGAACAAGAATCAAGGAAACAATGTCAAAAATTCAGTTGTGCCACTGGAAAAAAACAAAAACCTCAAAAGCAAAACAAGCCCTCAGGCAAAGTAGATTTCTTTTCATGAAGCTGTTGGCTTCATACTTAGGAAATACACTGATTTGTTAATATGTGATTACTGGAACTAAGTCTGTTCCTGGAGATTAGGAATTAAATGTCTTCCCTCCACGTAATTTAATTATAACAGAAACAGCACCAGTTAACTTTCAAGAAACAGCCTTGCTACTTTCCCCTTCATAGTCTAGGATCCTAATTTTATCTCCAGTACTGTACCATTCTTTCCTACAATCAGGGATAGACAGTTCTGGCAACATTGTTCAGTTGGTAAACACAACAAAAAAATTAAATCTCAGAACACATATATATGTCTTAATTTTCACCTCATGGGGCATCCGGCATTACTTACAAAGTTTTCATTCCTCCCAAAATGCTACAAAAATATATATGAAAAACCACATCTGTTTCCAGCCAGTTATTAATAAAACAAGTATTAACTAGAATATTTAAAAGATCATATTTTATAACATTCTCCTGAATTCATAGCCACTTCCTTCGTAAATCCATACATGTATCCAAGCATATGCATTTGAAAGTCAACATGCCCATGTTTATTACCTAATTCAAGTAATTTTCAGCTTCTTCAAGTGACAGTGCTTCTGACAATTTCTATCATAGCCCTAAGTCCCCCCAAAATTGGTTTAAACTTGTATAGAAAGATGCATAGCTATTTCTAAAAAGACTACACACCAAAACATGCTTGTCAAGAAAGTTAATCCATGCAGTTGAATATATTCAATATCTAATTTTTACTAAAGTTAGACCAACTTAATTAAACAGTGTCTAGAATTAAGAGATAGCAGTGAACTGATTCCAGAAAATGTCAAAAATCATCTGGCCAAAACCTAAAAAAAAAAAAAAACCACCTTTTCCTTATCCCAGTGTGACCAATTTAACTGTGTTTGTATAGATATATTAACCCACCTTAACATTTCCATTCACTGGCATTTTATGTTTACATACAAAGCCTTGTTTGCAAAGGGTCCCCCCCCCCCCAAAAAAAAAAACAAAACATAAGCACAAACCAACCACTAGGCACACATTCTTCAAAGTTTTATTTCACTAACTTCAGATCAAATTTCCACAAAACTGTTTTCTGGTCAATTACTATCCTTTCTTGGCTTCTCAAGATGGAAGTACCAAAAGATTTGTGGGTTAGGAAGACCACTTTAAGAAGCATTGTATTTACTCATCTTCCACAAGGCAACAGAGTCGGGCATCTGTTCAACAAAACAAAAGCTTTAATAGCATCCAGGAGGGCAGACAGGCAAACCAGGCTGTAGATACTCTTCCACTTGTCAAAATCAGACCAGGGAAAACCTATTCCACACCGATATAGAAGGTGCTGCCACTCATCTCTTCTTTTTCTGTTGCCGCAACATTTTTCTTCTTTTAATTATCATATCATGTAGTTTCTCAAGTCCTTCTTTTAGTCCATCTCCTATGATTGCACAGGTGGGCTGCAAATGCCAAGGAGTGGATGAGCTCAGTTCACCCATTGCTAACAATTTCTCAATTTCTGAGAGAGAGAGTGAGTTCCTCAGGTCTTGTTTGTTAGCAACTATAAGCACAGGGACTCCTTGATTTTCTGAAATCCTAGTTATTTTATGAAGTTCAGTTTTGGCTTCTTCCATCCTCTCGACATCAACAGAGTCCACCACAAACACAATGCCATCTGTACATCTGGTGTACGACTTCCACAGTGGCCTTAATTTCTCTTGACCACCTACATCCCAAAAGTGAAAAGTGACTGTTTTGGAGTTGCCCAGGGTTACTTTAATTTTCTCAGTGTTAAATCCTTTGGTAGGTACGGTATTTACAAATTCATTGAACTGCAACCTGTATAAGACAGTTGTCTTTCCGGCACAGTCCAATCCCAGAATAACAATGTGAAAGGACTGAAAGGACGGCAGGCTAGACAGGATGGAAGTCTGGTCTGATAGTCCATTCCCCATTTCCAGCTGCAAATGGTGTCCTGAATTCAAACGTTTCTTTTAAACTGCTTTTAGAATTCCTCTTCTTGGTGATCAAGCTACAAGACTGCTGGGGAGGAAATGAACACGTTATTACTGTGAAATAGTATGTTAAGATGGCTTTTCTCTACTTTTGTGAAAAATAAGCACAACACAAGGAACTTAAAAAAGTTGCGGGAAGTAAATACACCCGATTAGATATGAAACACGCAATCCAAAACAATCCGTGAAATAATTGCCACGGAAAGGCTTGAATTCGCTTTACTTCTGGCGACGTGTATTACTTCTGGCGACGTGTACTTTCTTCAGCTAGAACCTCAAAGGCTCATTCTGAAGATAACCGAATCACCAGTATCATCTGGTCCAAGTCACAGTAACCACCAGTTCTATCTGGAAGCCCACATGCTTCACAGCAAACCCAAGAATACTTCTCCAGGGCCCTCCCTGGCAAAAACGCCCTCACCTCCCGGGTTGGAGTCCGGATTCCAAGGAGGAAACATTGGCAGGCGTCTGTCCGCGTGGGGAATGCGCCCCTAGTCCTCTCACCCGGGTCCCGGCGCAGCTCTGGCTGGAGCAGCTCCGGCAAGCCGGGCCTCGCTCTCTGGCCACGCCCATCCGCACAGCCCACCCAGGTTCCGCGATCCCATTGGCTACCGCGCCAGGGCGGCCACGCCACTCCCGCCGCAGCGCCCTAATGGGCGAGGGTGCCTGCCGCTCCCAGGCGGCCGCGCAGGGCTCGCTCTCGACCCACCGGCACCACCTGTTGGAAGCCGGGCGCTGCGGGAGGGAGGCAGCCAGGGCCGCGGTCCACCTGCGCACCTGCAGCGCCGGTGGCCTCACATCCGGGGCCCGCAGCCGCCTCGGCCCGCAGCCGCCTCAGCCCGCAGTCCGCCGGCCGCAGGGGATCTCCGGGCCGCGCCGGCCCCTCAGCCACAACCGCCAGACCCGCGTCCCCACGGCGGAGCCCTTCCCGGTCTCTGCCGCCAGGGCGTAGCCGCCGCCGCGCTCTCCGGCCAGCTTACCTGGCGGGCCGTCCTCCGTCTTGCTGCCTCCGTTTTTCTCAGCCACCGGGGAGGCCGTCCCCCGACAGCTGCGAGGCCTGACGGCGGCGGGGGCCGCAGAAGCCGCGCGCCAGCCCGGCTAACGGTGCTCGCCTGCCTCGCCACCGGCCGCGGCCCCGCCCCTCGCGCGGCGCCGAGCAGTCGGGAGCGCGCGACAGCCGCGTCTCCTAGCAACGCCCAAACAAGGTCAGGTTTGAACCCGCCCGGCGCCGGCTGCGGGCGGGGCTTCTGTCCTCTCGCCCTTTAGGCTGGCGCAGGTTGGCGGCGCCTGCCCTCCGCCCCCACTGCGTCTCTCAGTCACCTGAGGGTAGCCTCCCGGCGACGGTGGGTCGGAGATAACCGGAGATACCGGACGGGCGGGCCCCTTATGTAACGTGGTGACGCGGAGGAACCTCCGTAGCTGCGCCTGGGCTGGCCCGCATGGTAATGGCCTGCCTTTGTAAGCCAAGTGTAAAAGCTTCCTCCCACGTGAGTCTAGCTACACCGAGTAGGTAGGGTACAGGTAGACACCCATACTAGGGACCCGGGAATTACTCCAAAATGTAAATGTTCCTGATGGCCCAACAAAAACTAGTAATAAAGCTGGATCTGGACATCTATGACTGACTGCTAGCCATTAAACCACATGCTTTCAATGGGGTGGGTGGTACTCACTTAATTTGTGTCCTAACTCCCTAAGTTCGTGGGTATTTAACGAACTATTAGTCACTGTTCTGTGTGTTTGGTGATAGAAAGCAAAACAACTTTTTTCTATTATGTTTCATCAATTACTTATGAAATGTGGCCAGCAATAATTTTATGATAACAAAGAAAAAGAGCAGTAATGTTTTAGAAAAGCTCCGAGGAACATGGTTTTTTTGCTTTGCTGGTGGCGGGGGGAGCTTGTTGGTTTGTTTTTGTTTTTGTTTTCATTTTTCTTAGACAGGGTCTCCCTGTAGCCCACAGCTGGCCTGGGCCTGCTTCCCACGTGGTGGGATTAAAGGTTTGCACCACCTCATCCATCTCAAACAAACATATTTTGATATAGAGACCCTTAGAGTATTTTAAATTTGGAAGACTATAATGGTGCACTTTTAAATGCAATTTTAAAAATATAGATTGTAGGTTCTCCAAGAAGTTTTTGGTTCTCTCAAGACTGCTATTGCCAGTGATATTTCCTTTATGAGTAGCATAGAAAGGTTTTTGGCTTTGTTATGTGTGTTTTACGTTTTCCCCTTTTTTTTTTTTTTTTTTTTTTTTTTGGTATTTTTGAGGCAGGGCTCCCGGACAGCTGGGACTAAAATGTTTAAAAAAAAAAAAAAAAAAAACCTAGTGTGGTAGCACACACCTTGAATCCCAGCACCTGAAGGCCGAGGTAGGCAGATCTCTGAGTTTGAGGCCAGCCTTGTCTACATAGTGAGTTTCAGTACAGCAAGGACTACAGGATGACCCCTGTCTCAAAAAGAAAAAAACAAAAAAACTAACATAAAACCCCAAAAATAAGCACATGGCATAGTTTTAAGATACCATCATTCATTTAAGAAAAAGAGCTAGACATCTCAAATGGCATTCTATCAAGTTAATCTTTAGCTTACACTAAAGCTAAAGATTATTCTATTATAGTTAAAGAATTTCATTAGCCATTTACAATAATTAGCCAAAAAGTGAGACAGGTTTTAGTGCAATGATTTGTCTCCTTGAGAATTTGACAGGGATTCTTATTACACTGAAATTACTTTCAAATTTTCCTGAAATAATTTAGAGCAAGAAAATCCAGAACAGACCTGTTTACAATAGCTTTTAAATTAAGTAGGCTCTTCAAACATTCTTTGCTAAGTTGCATTTTTTTTTCAGTCTTTCTAAAAGCAGAAAAAGATACCTGAAACACTCTTTCCAGCCTTGCAGAAATCACTGGCATGGAACTGCACATCCATGTCTTACTCTAGGCTTTTAACCACAACTGAGTCAAATCCAGATTAGGATGTTTCATATGTTTTAAAGAGCTGCAACAGAAAAAGAACGAATATGCAATGTAAATCATCTGTACCTCCACAAAGCTTAAAATACTTGCCCTCTACCTCTTTATAGACAAATGTTCCATATGCTTATTCTGTAAGTAGTAATAACTGTATAATAACAGCAGCAAATGATTAATGTCTTGAAATTCGTGAAGCCCACTCTCCACTTTGCTGCACAAACTCCATTCAGATATTTTATTTAGATGCTATGCCTGGAAAATGTTCTCTTTGGGTGGTGGCTTAGAAACTGCTGCTGAGTCCTGGGGTACCTTAAGAAGTTTCTAGGGGGTTCTGTGAGGTATTTTAATTTTGAGGCAAACACTGACATCTGTTGGACTATGTTAGCAACTGCAGCTAGTAAGTTTACCCCTATCTAAATAAATGAAGCATTTCTTTGAGCCCCAGACGCCATGAACCATTTACTTAGACACCAGAGGCTCTAAGAACCTCTGCTTTTAGTATGGTTTTCTCAGGATGAGAATTACCTAGTAGTTGTAAATATATGTGTTCCTGGGCCCTATACCAGACCTCCCAAATTGGAACCATCGGAAGATATATTAATTAATAATCAGACATCTTGAGCAACTACAAAAGAAATGAGTAAGTTTTCACTTTTCAAATACTTCTACCAAGGAATTAAACATTTTTTATTTTTAAATTGCATTCTAGGACTCAGATCAATTCTGATGCTTAGAATAGTATTCTCTTCCATAATGTATACCATAATACTAAAAGTATATACTGAAAGTTACATTCTTCTTAACCTTTGTCATGTTTCTGCCCATTTTGTTTAAATGCATATTTATTAAAATTTCCCAAATGGAAGAATGTTAATACAGGGACTGGCTTTTGAAGGAACTTGTTCAAATGATCTTTTTAGACACATAAGTACATAATTACTATGATATTCAATAGAGTTTCTGAAATCTAAAATAGAAATTAATATGAAACCCTCTTGCACAAAATTTACCTAACAGAGACATAAATGTGATTTTTTAAAAGGTGACTATTAAGAGAAATGGCCAGGTGGGAGGCAGAATTGCAGGTGGAAGCAAAAGCAGAGAAAGCATGGATGCACAGAGTTAATAACATGCTGAAAAGGGAATTCTCCCCAGTCTCAAGTAGTAGAAGAAAATGGATAAATTTTTTTCCCTAAATAAGTGCGTCAGTGTCATTTGGGATTTTATGTAGCTAGGCTCCATTTCTGTCTGCATTTGAACTTGTCTGCCAAATTGCCAAAATGTTCAAAACTTAATCATCATCTGTATTCATCTGTTTGGCTACTGTAAAAAAAATGTGAAAATAAAAAATAGGTAGCTTATAGACAACAGAACTTATTTTTCATTGTTTTGGAGACAAGACCAAGGCCCAGGGAGGCTGGGTGTCTGATTAGAGCTTATTTCCTGATAGACAGCCCTTAACCTGCTCTATGCCTCTGTGGATGGGATAAGAAGTTTCTCCAGGGTGTCTTTTTAAAGGGTACTAATCCCATTCACTCCTTGCTGAAATGTTGTCTTCCTATTTTAGAGCCTCGTTTGGTTGATGGTAATTCATTCAGCAGTCCCAAGCAGAAATCTCAGACCCTTTTAGAAATTTCTTCCATGTCCTACTTATGATTAGCCTCCACGTTCCCTTTAATGCATTTCTTTCCATTCCCATTTCTACTAAGGTGTCAGAATAGACGAGCCCAGATTCATTCAGTTTTAGCTACCATTGTGTGTTATATTGTATTTCAGCAGTCCAGCTCTTTTTACAAATAAGACACACAGGAGATCTCCCAAGTCCAGTTGAGGCAAGTGTAGGTAGGTAGGCAGCAGCTGGGTGCTTCAGCAAGGCTGATTGCTGATTGATTTAATATAATCTGTTAATCCAGTTGTCTTTGGCTTAATTGGCTTTTGTGGCTGTGGGGGCAGAGTTATCCTCCCAGCTGGTATAAAAGGTGGTATTGAGTCTTGAGATCTGAGAGCTCCCGAGTCCAGCTGAGGCAAACACAGGTGCCGGGGCGCAGGCTAAAGAGCACCCCCCCCCCGGGATTATGAAGGCATCTGAAGGAGGCAAGCGAAGCAAGCCTTCAACACAGTGAAGAGGCATTTAGGACTCACATTGGAATACAGGCAAGGAGAAGCCCATATGCCAGGAACACCAAGAAAAGACAACACCAAGCTCTACCAACGCTATGGAAGATTCCTACAGTGGGATACGCCTGGGGATGGCCCAGGACACAGATATCAGAAACACAATTGGGAACATATTTAAAGAACTACAAGATTATAAAGAGCAAATCAAAGAACTACGAAAAGAGAATGAAGAACTCAAGAAGGACCTAGAGAGAGAGAATGACAAACTCTGGAAGGAACTGGAAACAAATGCAAAGATCCCATGCTGAAAAAGATAAGGAAACCACCCAGCAAAGCAAAGAGCTACAGGAAGAGATTGAGAAGCTCAGAAAGAAGTAGAAATACTAAAGAAATCAGAAGAGGAAATGAAAAAGGAAATCAAACACTCATCCAATCAAGAGGAACGGAATGGAAAAAGCCTCAGAAGCAGAATGGAGGAAGCAGAACAAAGAATATCAGACCTGGAGGATAACACAGAACAACTAAAAACCTCAAGGAAAGATTATGAAAAATTTAAAAATACACAAAAGTCGAACAAGCAAGAACTGTGGGACACTATGAAAAGATCAAACCTCCACATCATAGGAAGAGAAGAAGGAGAAGAATCCCAAGAGAATGGTATTGATCAGATCTTCAAGAGAATAATACATGAAAACTTCCCCAAACTAAAAAAAGACAAACCAATACAAATACAAGAAGCACACAGAACTCCAAACAGACAAGATCAGAAAAGAAATTCTCCACACCACATCATAGTTAAAATGCTAGACACCCAAAACAAAGACAAAATCCTTAAGACCACAAGAGAAAAACAACAAGTGACCTATAAGGAGAAACCTATCAGAATTACAACTGACTTCTCAGTGCAAACTATGAAAGCAAGAAGAACCTGGAGCAAAGCATTCCCAGTGTTAAAGGACAATAGATGCCAACCCAGGTTACTATACCCAGCAAAAATGTTGATTATAATTGAAGGAGAGAGAAAAACCTTCCATGACATAAACAAGTTGAAAGAATACATGTCCAGAAAACCAACCCTTCAGAGAATACTTGAAGCAATTCAAAGGACAGAAGAAAGGAGCAACCATCCCCAGAAACCTAGAAAGAGAAATCAATAAAAGCATAACTGCAGAAATAGAAAGCTAAACTCAAACTGAAAATGAATAACAAGGCAAATGGAAGCAACACAAACTTATCAGTCATAACCTTAAATATTAATGGACTAAATTCCCCAATCAAAAGACATAGACTGGGAGACTGGATTAGGAAACAGAATCCATCGATATGCTGTCTACAAGAAACACATCTTACCTTCAAGGACAGGCACCACCTTAAAGTGAAGGGATGGAAAAAAATATTCCAAGCAAATGGTACCAAAAAGAAAGCAGGTGTTGCTATTTTAATATCGGATAAAATAGACTTCAAAGTAAAAGAAATCAGAAGAGACAAAGAAGGCCATTACATTTTCATCAAAGGAACAATCCACCAAGAAGATTTCACAATTATGAATATATATGCCCCAAATTCTGGTGCACCAAACTTTATAAAGACAATTCTCCAGGACCACAAGTCACAGACTAACCCCAGCACACTCATAGTGGGAGATTTCAATACCCCACTGAGTCCTTTGGATAGGTCAACAGGACAAAAAATAAACAGAGAGACATCTGAACTGAACGATATGATACACCAAATGGACCTCATAGACCTCTACCGAACATTCCATCCTAATACCAGAGAATACACTTTCTACTCAGCACCCCACGGAACATTCTCCAAAATCGACCACATCCTGGGACACAGAAGAAACCTCTACAAATACAAAAAGATTGAAATAATTTCATGCATCCTGTCAGACCACAGTGCAATGAAGCTCAACATCAACACCAGGACAAGCCCTCCTGCCTACAAGAACACATGGAGACTAAACAACACACTCTTGAATAATGAATGGGTCAAGGAAGAGATAAAGAAAGAAATAAAAACATTCCTGGAACTGAATGACAATGACAATACAACACAACAAAACTTATGGGATACCTTAAAAGCAGTCCTAAGAGGGAAATTTATAGCCCTGGGTGCCTACATTAGAAAAACAGAAAGAGCACAAGTGAATGATCTAACACTACAGCTAAAAGCACTTGAGAGGCAACAACAGATGAACCCTAAACGCAACAGACAGGAAGAAATAACAAAAATCAGAGCAGAAATCAATGAAATAGAAACAAAGAAAACAATACAAAAAATCAATGAAGCCAAAAGTTGGTTCTTTGAAAGAATAAACAAGATAGACAGACCTCTAGCCCAGTTAACAAAAAGAAAGAAGGAACAACTCCAAATCAATACAATCTGTGATGAAAAGGGAAATATCACAACGGACAAGGAAAAGATCAAGAAAATTATATGGGAATATTACAAGAACCTATATTCTACCAAGTTTGAAAATCTAGAAGAAATGGATGAATATCTGAAATCTTGGGAATCACCAAAGCTTGGCCAAGAGGAGACCAGCAGCTTAAACAGACCCATAACATATGAAGAAATAGAGGATGTAGTAAGAAGCCTCCCAACTAAAAAAAGCCCAGGCCCAGACGGTTTCACAGCAGAATTCTATAAAACATTTCAAAAAGACCTACAACCATTATTTCTGAAACTGTTTAGAAGTATACAATCAGAGGGAATTCTCCCAAATTCCTTCTATGAAGCCAACATCACTCTATTACCAAAACCAGGCAAAGATCCAACTAAAAAGGAGAATTATAGACCCATCTCCCTCATGAACACAGATGCCAAAATTCTAAACAGAATACTGGCAAATCGCATACAGACCCACATCAAGAAGATCATCCATCATGACCAAGTTGGATTCATACCAGAGATGCAGGGATGGTTCAACATACGAAAATCAATAAACATCATCAAACACATAAACGGAATCAAAGACAAAAACCACACCATCATCTCAATTGATGCTGAAAAAGCCTTTGACAAAATCCAGCATCCCTTCATGCTTAAAGTCCTAGAAGGAATTGGATTGGAGGGATCATTCCTCAATGTAATCAAAGCCATATACAGGAAACCCACAGCCAATATCATCCTAAATGGGGAAATGACGGAAACATTCCCTTTAAAGGTAGGAACTCGGCAAGGCTGCCCCCTATCACCACTCCTCTTCAATATAGTGCTTGAAACACTTGCTAGAGCAATAAGGCAAGAAAAGGATATTAAAGGAGTACTAATTGGAAAAGAGGAAGTCAAACTATCCCTATTTGCTGATGATATGATTGTTTACTTAAGGGATGCAAAAAACTCCACCAGAAAACTCCTAGAAACGATTAACAGCTTCAGCAAAGTGGCAGGATACAAAATTAACCTTAGAAAATCAATGGCCTTTCTTTACACCAAGAACAAGCAACTGGAGAAAGAATTCAAAGAGACCTTCCCACTCACAATAGCCTCAAAAACAATAAGATACCTAGGAACAAACCTAACCAAAGACACCAAAGACCTCTACAACAAAAATTTTAAACCCTTAAAGAAAGAAATTGAAGAAGACCTCAGAAGATGGAAAAACCTCCCATGCTCATGGATTGGGAAAATTAACATTGTAAAAATGTCCATTTTACCAAAACTCTTGTATAGATTTAATGCAATCCCAATCAAAATCCCCAAGAGTTTCTTCACAGGCTTGGAAACAAAAGTTCTTAAATTCATTTGGAGAAACAAAAGACCCCGAATAGCCAAATCAATCCTGAGTGAAAAGAGCTACACAGGAGGGATCTCTATACCAGATTTTAAACTATACTACAGGGCTATAGTCATAAAAACAGCCTGGTACTGGCACAAAAACAGACCTGTTGACCAATGGAACAAAACCGAAGATCCAAATCTGAGCACATACAATTTCAGCCATCTCATATTTGACAAGGGGGCCAAGAAACCACAATGGAGAAAAGACAGCATCTTCAGCAAGTGGTGTTGGCAAAACTGGATCACCACTTGTAGAAGAATGAAATTAAACCCCTACCTCTCACCCTGTACAAAAGTCAACTCCAGATGGATTAAAGACCTCAACGTGAAACCCCAAACTCTGAAGGTGATAGAAGAAAAAGTTGGCAGCAGACTACAAGACATAGGCGTAGGAAAAGACTTCCTAAATCAGACAGCAGCTGCACAAGAATTAAGGTCGACAATTGACAAATGGGACCTCATTAAACTCAAAAGCTTCTGTACATCAAAAGAAACAATCAAGGAAGTGAAGAGAAATCCCACAGAGTGGGAGGAAACCTTCACTGCAGATACATCTGACAAAGCATTGATTTCCAGAATATATAAACTACTCAAAAAACAAAGAAAAAAGAAAACAAATGACCCGCTCAATAGATGGAGCAAAGAACTGAACAGAGACTTCACAAGCGAGGAATTAGAGATGTCTGAGAAACACCTCAAGAACTGCTCAACATCACTAATCATTAAGGAAATGCAAATGAAAACCACTTTAAGATATCATCTTACTCCAATAAGACTGGCTAGGATCAAGAAAACAAATGATACCAAGTGCTGGAGAGGTTGTGGGGAAAGGGGAACACTCATCCACTGCTGGTGGGAATGTAAACTTGTACAGCCACTATGGAAAGCAGTGTGGAGAACCCTTGGAAGACTTGGAATGAACTTGCCACCCGACCCAGCCATACCACTCCTAGGCATGTACCCTCAAGACTCACCCCACCGCAGAGATACATGCATGGCCATGTTTATTTCAGCTCTCTTCACAATAGCAAGTAGCTGGAACCAACCTAAATGCTCTTCCACTGACTAGTGGATAGAGAAAATGTGGTACATCTACACAATGGAGTTCTATGCAGCAGTAAAGAAAGACGACATCATGAGCTTTGCAGGAAAATGGCTGGAGCTAGAGGACATCATGCTGAGTGAAGTAACACAGTCCCAGAAAAACAAAGGACGAATGGTATCCCTCAGAGGACACCATGCTGAGTGAAGTAACACAGTCCCAGAAAAACAAACGACGAATGGTATCCCTCATCTGTGAATGCTAGTGCCAATTACCTAGTTGTATTTCTTGTGCACAGCCCCTTGAGCTTTTGTCCAAAGCAGCTGGGAGTGATGCATATTGGAAACAACAACAACAACAACAGAAAGGACTGCATTGAAGAACTAACTGAAACAGTGAACTTCTGCTCAATATTCCTCATGGAGAATATTGAGAAAGACTGAGAAAGAGATGAAAAGCATGTTTTGCAGAATGCATGAGCCCTAGTGGGGTGGGGGAATGGGGGGGACACGGGTCTAGATTTGATAAAAAATACAAATAAATTAGTTGATTAAAAAAACATAACAACACACACACAAGCACATGCATGCACATGCATATATGTATAAGATGATCTCTTACTGAGCTAGTTACTTGGCCTCCACAGTGGAACATGGATTTGTCACCCTGACTGGTTCCAGTCTTTTTTATCCACATTATTAATTTATTTGGTCTTTCTCCACATAAAGCCAGGGCACTATGTTTTTTATCAAGACTATAGGAAGAAGATGTTAGAAGGGAAGTACCAACCAAAATTCACTTAGAATGGTGCTTCAGTAAAGACACACAACATTCACAAGTGCACACCTCTCTATGAACTTCCATGGGCAGCTTCAAGGGCCATCTCATCACTGCAAGTCATAGGGCAATTTGTCTCTTCATCAAGCAGTCCTTCCCATGTCTCCATGCCTGAGCCCAGGCCCAAATGCCAAGAGGCCCAGTGACAGAAATACACCATCCCACACCATACAGAAGGCCAGCTTTCTGTGTTCCCTGCTTTGGAGCTGTCCAGTCCAGCAAGGCAAGGCATCAGAATAGCTAAGTCCAGATTCTTCCAGGTTTAACTCACATTGTATGTTAAATTTTTATTTCAACAGTCCAGTTCTGTCCTTACCTTTTTATGTTTTATACCTGCATCTTCTATCAAGAACATTAAATCATCTCTGTCACAAGTTTTCATCTTGTAATGCTTGAAATCTCAGTCCCAAGTTCTTCATCTGTACTTTTCCCTTGGGTAATTTCATCAAGTACTAGAGATGTAATCCCTCTGTATTGTCTTAAATTTGTCTTCAATCTAGACCTGGGTCTGAACTCCACAGCCTAAGGGCAGATAGAAGCTCAAATACTTAGAAAACCTGCTGTGCAGAATCAGTAGCTGCTATCTCACTGATTGACAACGCAATTTATCTGCTTTCTCAGAAGAATCACCTAGGAGACATTCTCATACATCACAAGACATCAAGCAAGTCCTGTTGATACCTATGTCCAAGCCTGGTTACTTCTCTCCCTTCACGATTGCCCCTCCTGTTCCCGCCATCATATTTTTGCTCCTCTCATGTTCCAGTCCCTCCAGGATGGCTCTCAGAAGCAGACTGATGGCGTTCCTGCTCTGTGAATTTTACTATTTTATCTGTCATTAAAGCTAGAAATATTCTGATAGCTGTTAACCAATTTCCTCATTTTATTCCTTGAAGACTGGAAGACCACACCTGGGTATTTGCCATCTTTTCAATCCTGCTAGATTTTTATTTTTTTAAAAAACCAAATTTTATTTTATTTTAATTTTATTTATTTCTGTATGTGTATGAATGTACTCTGCATGCAAGTCTGTGCACCCATGTTGTGCAATGCTGTGGAGGTCAGAAGAGGGTGTCGGATTCCCCTGGACCTGGAGTTCTCCTGGAATTGGAGTTTCAGATGGTTCTCAGCCGCCATGTGGGTGCTGGGGATCGAACCTGGGTCCTCTGAAAGAGCGGTCGGCGCTCTTAACCGCTAGGCCATCTCTCCAGCCCAATCCTGCTAGATTTTTAAAAGTTAGTTAGCAAGTAAAATGGGTTTTAGAGAAATATAACAACATCATTTTCCTTTTAACTTCTTAATTTTTGTTTTGAGACAGGGTAGCTCATAGTCAGCGCCTCTCATAACCCAGACTAACCTCAAATTCATCATGTAGGTGATAACAGCCTTAAACGCCTGATCATTTTCTCTGTCCCCTGAGTGCTAAGATTACAGGTTTATGCCATTATCCCTGGCCTCATTATTTTCCTTAGGATCTTTGGCCATAATCTGTCTACATTGTCCTAATAAAATTACAGGTGACTCCCCTCTAAGAAAAAAAATTTTAATAGATATAGTTATATATATATAAATGAGCTAACACCCATCCTTAACTCCAGTTCTAGAGGGTCTGATGCCCTCTTTGGCCTCTGCAAGCATCAGAAATGTATGTGGTGCACTTACATACATGCAGGCAAAACAATATATATGTATATTATATATTAGATATAAAATCTTTTAAAATTTTCTATTAGTATTTTAATATTTCTATTATATGTTGTTTCATTAATTTCAACATGTTTCATTTTACTTAAAACATTCTAAACTGCTGTGACATAAATTCTCTTTTAATAAGAAAAAAACTTTTTCACTAAATATGTAGATTTTCAGTATACAGAATGTGAATTTAAGAATCTAATCTTACTGTGTACCTGACAGAGGAGAACTTTAGTTATATATGGTTGTGCTAACAATCATTTCAAGAATTAGTGTATATCAGACCCATAAGAGTCCTTGACATTAAGAGAATGTAGATGAAAAAGTCCTCAAATACTTAGAAACAGAATTCAAAAACACATCAAAAAGATCATTCACCATGATCAAGTTAGCTTTATCCCAGAGATATAGCAATGATTCAACACATGCAAATTAATCAATGTAAGACATCACATAAATGGGCTTAAGGACAGAAATCACATGATCATTTTGATACATGCAGAAAAGACTTTTGGAAAAACCCAGAATCTCTTCATGATAAAATCTCTGAAAAGACTAGGAATAAAAGAGCATGCCTAGCCAGGCATGGTGGCACATGCCTTTAATCCTAGCACTCAGGAGGCAGAGGCAGGAGGATCTTTGTGAGTTCAAGGCCAGCCTGGTCTACAGAGCGAGTTCCAGGACAGCTGGGGCTACAAGGAGACCCTGTCTCAAAAAAAAAAAAAAAAAAAAAAAAAAAAAAAGAACATACCTCAACCTGATAAAGGATATATTAAAATGTTGTATGATAAATGGGGGGGGCGACTCAAAGCATTTCCACTAACATTGGGAACAAGACAACCACGTCTTATTCAAAGATGTAGCATGTTTGTAGTGTGGACTCCTAAAATATCCCATGTGCACGCCTCTAATCCTAGCACTTGGGAGGCAGAGGCAGGCAGATCTTTGTGAGTTCAAAGCCAGCCTGGTCTACAGAGTGGGTTCCAGGACAGCTGGGGCTACAGGGAGACCCTGTCTCAAAAAGACCAAAAAAAAAAAAAATCCCATGTCTTATGATTACAGGAAGTTATAATCATAATTGCAGCCTTTGAATACAGCTTCTTGGCTTGCTTCAGTACCTAATCTCTGCCATTCCTTCCTGTTCCCTTCTCCCCCTCATTCCTGTCCCCCATCCACAGGATATTGTCATCTTTACCCTACTAGAGTCTGTGATCTCCATCTTCTTCTGGAAGAATGTCCAGAGCAGGAAAGAGCCCTCATGTGGGAACTTCTATAAGAAAAGGAAGGTTCAGGGGCTGGAGATAGCCTAGCGGTTAAGAGCACTGACTGCTCTTGCAGAGGACCCGGGTTCGATCCCCAGCACCCACATGGTGGCTAAGAACTGTCTGTAACTCCAATTCCAGGAGAACTCCAGTTCCAGGGGAATCCGAGACCCTCTTCTGACCTCTGCAGCATTGCACGACACGGGTGCACAAACCTGCATGCAGACAGTACATTTATACACATACAAAAATAAATAAAATTTAAAAAATAAATAAAATCTTTTAAAAAAAAAGAAAAGGAAGGTTCTGAATGGTGATTCAGACTTAGCATGGAAGTTTGGACAGAGATGACTGGAAGGCCTAGTTCTTTTTTTGTCATTAAAAATTTTTTATTTTGTCATTTAGTGACATATCCTTTTTTAAAAAATTGTATTTTCAGGGCTGGGGAGATGGCCTAGTGGTTAAGAGCGCCGACTGCTCTTGCAGAGGACCAAGGTTCGATCCCCAGTACCCACATGGCAGCTGAGAACCATCTTTAACTCCAGTTCCAGGGGAATCCGACACCCTCTTCTGACCTCCATGGCATTGCATGACATGGGTGCACAAACCTACATGCAGACAGTACATTCATACACATAAATAAAAAAATTTTTTAAATTTGTATTTTCATGTATATTTTCTTAACTAAAAATAATTGGCTTTATTATTTTTATTTTATGTGTATGAGTGTACAACCTGAATGTCTGTAAGTGTACCTGTGTTGTGCAGGGCCCACAGAGGTCAGGAAAGGGTGTTGGATCCTCTGGAACTGAAATTATGGATGGTTGTTAGCCACCATGTGGGTTCTAGGAATCAAATCTGGGTCCTCTGAAATTGCAGGAAGGCCTAGTTCTAAAACCTTTTGTAGATAAATCCAAAAGTCCCCTCCTACCTCTTTCCAGCTTCCTCTGGATGTTAACTCTTCATTTGTGTCAGAATGTCACACTATGACAGTCTCTGCAGAGATCTTTTTCCATAGTATATGCCCATTATACCTGTCACATACCAAAACAGTGATGATTGAAAATAGAGGAGTAACTTCCTTTGAAGTCTTATCATGTACTTCCATTATCACAAGTGTTTGGAAGCAGAAATCATTTTATAAATTAATTTCCCATGGTGATGGGATGAAATGAGATCCCTCAACAGAAAACTACTGGTTTTCTCTCCCTAACTCTTGGTCCCAAGGTGATGACCTTCTAAACCCCAAGCTCCTAAGTGGCTTACGCCACTCGCAGAATGAATGGTCTCCAGTGAGTTTTTTCTTTTGAAAGGAAAATGAGTTTACTAATTTGGAGAGAATATTGACATGTCCTAGAAATGTATTAGATGCTAAGGTAAGAAAAGAATTATGAAATTCTTAGATCAGTGTTTGAGACAATGATGAAATGAATCAGAAAAGCCAGTATCAGTGTGGTAGAGAAGATTCAGCTCTGAACCAGCACATGGGTTAGAGGAGACAGAAATACAGAGCTCACATATACATTCATCTAACAGTAGGTTTCATAATGTTATTAGAATCATCTGATGAAGTTTTTTGGAGGGAGGGGATCACTGTGGAAGAGGGGAGTAGAAAGATTGTAAGAGCCAGGGCTGGTGCATGAATGTAGAGAGCAGTGACTTAGACTTGACTGTAAGCTTTCACATGTAAACCTGTGGCAATGTAGGCATCAGACCTGGGACCCATGCCAACTGGGACAAAGTCTCAAAGCAGAGCAAGAGAAATGGGTGGGGGACTGACTGTGGATTGAGAACTAGAAGAAACTGAGTACTGTTGGGTGAGGAAGAGTATGCCTTATCTGGGATTCCTAGATAAGCTGACTAGACTCCATTGGATCTATTTGCACAGAAGGACCTCTGGGTTTGGGAGCTTGACTGGATAAGGCTGTTTAGATTTTGTAATGCATGAGTTCTGATGAGGGGATTAGGACATGTGGGGGACTGGGTTTGATTGGGAACCATTGTATGAGTTGTACAAATGCTCAATAAAATATTTAATTAAAAAAAGATAGAATTGCATTGTACCTTTGACTTCCACACTATGAGCTAATCTAATGGTCCACTTTCACCTCCCACTAAATAAGAGGCAAGTGCACTTAGAAACAGAAAACAGAAATTAACAATGCCCATTACTAATATTTTCTATTTGAAAATAAGCATATATAAAATTATTTTACAGATATATTTATCATGTACACATAAACTAAACTAAAATATAAATTTCTTCTTATTAAAAATACTAAATTTTAAATTGGTCTGAATGATCCCCAGCAGATTTTCATATACTCACACATTCTGATATCTGTAATTATCCAAAATACAGAAAACACTTCCTTAAGGAAAATATGACATCTTTTAGCAAAAAAAAAAAAAAGAAGAAAGATTTTTTTTTTTTTTTTTTTTTTTTTTTTTTTTATTTTTATTTATTATATAATATTATATATATATATATGCAATACAAGTTGGAGAGAACAACAACAACAAAAAGAATGGGGGGGGGAGGCTAAAATAGTGAAGTTCTCCCCAAAACAATAAGCCTCTGCTTGGGGAAGAAGAAAAAAAAAAAAACTCTGGAAAGACTCAGAAAAAGATGCAAGACATGTATGGCAGAGTGCAGGAACTCAGGCGGGTTGGGGGGTATGGAAAGGGAAGTGACTCTAAATCCGATTGAGAAATGATGTATGGAAAGACTTTAATAATAAAATTTTTAAAAAGGAAAACACTACAGTTCTCAACATGAAGTGATTTCTGGTTTTTTTTTTTTTTATATTTTAGATTTCATTTCACTCTGACTTAAGACCACAAAGTACTTTTATATTAAAAGGTCTTTGTTTTGTAGCTCAATAGATTCTAAACTGTCAGTCATTAATTCCTAAATATTATATCCTCATGATAAAGGAAGCTTACGGTAGGATGATTGTGCTGAAAGAGAGAACTGATCTTCAAAACTACAAGTGTTGCTCTTTCATATTTTGGGTGCAGCCTCATCTGCTGTAGTAGAAATTTTCTAGAAGAATGGTCTTTGTTGACCCACAGTGTAAAGCTCTGCAGTGTACACTGCAGAGTCAGCATGTGGTTGTAGGCAGAGCTCTTACCTAGAGTCAGTGAATTAGTCACTACCTTAGAGACCCTTGGCAAGCAGATCACTTTGTCACTCAGTTCCTTATGATATAGGTCACACAGATCTTGCTTTTCTTACAGTCTCAAGAATAACTGATGGGGTTGGAGAGATGGGGCAGAGGTTGGGAGCACTGGCCGCTTTTACAGAAGACCTAGGTTCAAATCCCAACACCCACATGGTGGCTAACGTCCATTCATAACTCCAGTTCCAGGGGAACTGGCATCCTCCTTAGTCACTGCATGATGCAGGAACACTTACATACATATGTGGGCATAACATTCATGAAATTTAAAAAATATATTTAATTAAAAATTTTTAAAAGAATAAATGTGGAAAATAATTTCTTTTCAAATAACCTTGCAAACTGCTCTTCATTCAACAGCAATGTTTATAGAAATGCATATTTACACTAGGGTTTCAGCCACTTCAGAGTATAGACTGCCATTGTTGGACTACCCAGGCTGTATTGTGGAGGCCAGTACAGGATACAGTGCTTACTGAACCTCATTTGGTGATCGTGGGAAGGGAAGACCCCAGTGCGGAGCACAAGGGTAGGATTAATGGTTTGGGCTTGCCATGAAGGAGTCTTCAAACACTTCCTTAAGGAAAACATGACATTTTTCAGCCTAATAAAGAAAAAAATCATAAGCTGAAGATGCTAAAACCTATGACATCATAATCTTGATATATGTGTGCCATGCATATATGCATATTTTGGAGTGATACAAATTGGAAAGAACAAAAAAAAAGGGTCAAAGAACCGACAGAAACAGTAAACTTCTGCCTAAAACTGTAAACTTTTGCATCAAAAATTTTTTAAAAGACTGAGAAAAAGATGCAAGACATGTATGGCAGAATGCATGAGTTCTGGCGGGGTGGGGACAAGCAAGGGGGAATGGGTCTAAATTTGATTAAGAAATGTTGCATGAAATGCACAAAACTTCAATAAAAAATTGGCTTTTGAAAAAAAAGGTGAAATGAAAAAATAAAAATAAAAAAGCAATTGGAGCACGGGCCAGAAGAGCAAGCCAGTAAGCAGCGTTCCTCCATGGCCTGTGATTCAGCTCCTTCTTCTAGGTTCCTGCCCTGAGTTCCTACCTTGGGCTCTCTCCCAAGTGAAGAACTGTGACTTGGGAAATGTAAGATGAATAAACTCTTTCTCAAAAAAAAAAAAAAAAGGCATATTTACCAAAAGTCAAATTGGGTCTCAGCTCATTAAATTATTTGCATTTTTATCTCTCTCTTCACTAGAAGATCAGAAATTATGCTGCATCTGTGTTTAGTTTACCTATTTTGCACTAAAATAAATCAACAAAATCCAGTAGCTTGGAATAGTATTTAAATTCTTTGATAAGTCTGTGATCTTCAGGAAACTTGAAACAAAAAGCAATCATGCGTTAATAAGCATCAACATTTTTAGTCTCACTCACCGGCACCTTCCTTCTATGGCTCCAACCCAAGCCAATGAGGGAGATCGAAAAGGCGCTAAGGCACATTTAATTTATTTGGTTGTCAAGGTTTAGGAGTGGTGACAGACCCTGTGATAACTAATGCTCTCTTCAGTTCCTCCTTTGCTCCTGTGCAACCTAAAGAGGGCAGCTGACCACTTCTCACTTGGATCTTCGTTGATAGCACATTCTGCTCTCACAGTACTGCTTTCTATGCCAGTGAGCCCCATTTATCCAACACTTCACAGCTGTGATGTCAGTGCAGTAGAACAGAAGATGCTCCTCCATCCTCAGTTCTGCCCCAAGCCCTCTTTTCATTGGGCAGACAAAGATCAATAGTATACATGCTGGCCTGTGCACAGTAGTGTGCACAGTAAAGAAACAGTCTCCCCTGCCAGAACAAACACATCTGCCCCTGGCACCACCTCCTTAGATCTCTCCCAATCATCAAAGGACTATATAAAGTAACATGTTTAAAAAAAAAAATCCCATGAACATGAAAAACAGGCTTTGCTCCAAGTTTCTCTTTTTTTTTATTTTATTTATTTTTGTATGTGTATGAGTGTACTCTCTGCATGTAGGTTTGTGCACCCGTGTCTTGCAATGCTGCGGAGGTCAGAAGGGGGTCTCAGATTCCCCTGGAACTGGAGTTCTCCTGGATTTGGAGTTACAGATGGTTCTTAGCCGCCATGTGGATGCTGGGGATCAAACCTGGGTCCTCTGCAAGAGCAGTCGGCGCTCTTAACTGCTAGGCCATCTCTCCAGCCCCAATTTCTCTCTCTTCTTTAATAAGGTCACCTTCCAGTATCAGCGACTGGAAATTTATCTTGCTCCAACTTTTGTTCTCAACTTCAGTCATTTCAAGCTACTTCTTTTCTATTTTAATTCTTTGGTAGTTTCAAATGTGTATATATAATGACTTTTAGTCATTTTGACCCTATTACCATCCCACTGTAGAAAGTCACACCCTTTCCCTCAGCCATCATTAACTGTCAGTAGTCTCTCAGGGAGGAGTGGAGCCTCATAAGCTCTTCCTGCTTCCATGATGAAATGTTGATAGACTGGATCTTGTGTAGGTAACCACAGTTGCCATAAGTTCATGCTCAGGTGTCTTTGCAACACAGGTCCCTATCATCTGGCTCTTCTACTCTTTCCACCCTTCTTCCAGGTTCCCAGAACCTTGGAGAGGGTGGTACTGAGAACCTATTTAGGGCTAAGTACTCCACCATCATTTATTCTCAACACTTTGACTAGTTATGAATCTTTGCATTCACTGCTACCAATTGCAATAAGTTTCTCTGATGAAGACTAAGAGCAGCACAGATCCATGGATACAAATGTGTTTAGAAGTCAGACTGACCACGTGTTTATTTACCAAAGTCATGGTAGTGAGTCCCCCTAGGGCCTATGATCTCGCCTCCCACCAGCTTCTGGTGGGATTTATAGTACACGGCATTAGTTTCCTCCTATGGAGAAGGCCTTGAAGCCAATCAGAAAGTAGTTGGTTACCCTCATAACATTGATGCCACCATTGTACCAATGGGCACATATTGCCAGTCTAGTTGTTATTGTAGCTCACACAGTTCACAGCTAGGGAAGACTGTTGATGACTCTTTCCAGCTACTTTTTTGTTTCTTTCTAAAGATCTTTACCTCATGTGATCTGACTCAGTATGTCTAGGTGTCCTTTGACAATCATATGAGCTACAGTCTTAAGAAATCCTGAGTTTTCAGAGGAGACATTAAAACAATTAAACAAATGCCAGGTGTGGTGGCACAAGCCTTTAATCCTAGCACTTGGGGGGCAGAGGCAGGTGGATCTTTGTGAGTTCAAGGCCAGCCTGGTCTACAGAGTGAGTTCCAGGACAGCTAGGGCTACAGGGAGACCCTGTCTCAAAAAGACAAAAAAAAATTCAACAAAATAGTTGCAACTATGATTTTAGTCATGTAGAAAAATAATTGCTTTTGTGCTTTTAGAAAATAGCAGTGAGTATGGACATAAGATACAAAACCTGGCAAATCCTGCTTTGGTTTCAAGTAGATTATAGTCCATCTCTATTCCCACCACCAGAACCCTCAACAGTAGAATTCTTTTACACTTTACCTGTTTATGACTCACTGATAACAAGAGGCAAAAGCAGAGATGTTGCCCAAGTTTTGATTTTAATGCCTGATGCTATCCTCTAGCTGGTGTTTTCTTGCTATTATATGCTCAGGATAGCATTAAAGTAGGTTGCAGTTTGTGTGATTAAATAAAAATGTATTACTTGCTTATGGTATATTGCCCTAGTTTGTGATCTAAAATGTTTGGCGCTAACAGAAATGAATGTGTTAAAAAATCAACTTCAGAGACAGGTTTGGTGGTGCATGTCTTTAATCCCAGCATTCAGGAAGCAGAGGCAGGTGGATCTCTGTGAGTTCAAGGCCAGCCTGATCTACATAATGAGTTCCAGGCCAGCTGGGGCTACAGATCCGGGAGATATAGATATAGATAGATGATAGATAGATAGATAGATAGATAGATAGATAGATAGATAGATGATAGATAGATAGATGATAGATATAGAGACATAGATATTCACCAAACCCCTTTGTACAGTTAACACATACTAAAAGTTGCATTTGTCAACATTTTATTCAGTATTATATTATTAAATATAAGACTTCAAAGTTTTCATAAATTAGATGACTATGTATTTTTACTTTAAAAAACATATACAACCACTAATAGGAATATAAAATGATTCAGCCACATTGGAAAACAGTCTGGAAGTTTTCAAAAGATAGACATATATAATTGACCAATTCCATATCTAGATATATACTTCAGGAAAATGAAAGCATACATCTACACAAAACTCAAATATGAATGTTCATGGTGCATTCATAATATCCCAAAGTAGCCCAATTTTCCAAGAACTGAGGCCTCAGGTATAATTCAATGGTAGAGCCTTTACCTCCCATGCAGGAGACTCTGAGCTTAATCCCCAGAACCACCAGCATATACATGGAGCCTCCATACAAAGTTATTATTGACAAAAAAAAGTGTTATGCTATAGCATGATAAACCTTGAAAATACCATAACTGAGAAAAGTTCACAAAAGATCAAATATATAAATCCATATGAAATATCAGTGTAGAAAAAGCCAAAAGACAGAAACACACGCACCATACTTTTGTTTTTGTAGGGCTGGGGTTCAGACCTATGGCCTTGCACATCCTAGGTAAGGACTCTCCTACTGAGTTCCACCCTCCAGGCTGAGGCAGAAGATATGTCTTCACGGTTACATATAGCTGAGAGATGAAGAAGGTTGGGGGAAATTGGAAGTGACTAATGGAGATGAAGTTTCTTTCTAGGGTGATAAAAATGTTCTAAATTTGGTTATAAAATTGTGTAAATAGACAAAATCATTGAACTAGTCTAAAAAACAAAGAGCTGTACAGACTGCCTGAGAAAGCCTGAAACTGGCCTCCATATGGTGAGTTCCCCTAATCTCACCAGGCCCATCCTGCTATATTGGGACCCTCTGCAGCCCCTCCCACTGCTCCAGGGTTAGGGTCCTCTGCCCTTTGGCAGGGGCCCAGACCTTTCCAGACTTCCTGAGAGGGCCTGAATCCAGCATCCTCCTAGCAAACTTCCCAAATTGTGTTGTGCCTGCTGGCTCGTAGGGGCCCAGACCTTAGAAGGAAGCATGAGAGTATCTGATTGATGCCTGACATGGGCCTCTGCAGCATCTCCTGAGTATCTGGAATAGATCCATCTGGTCCCTCTAATATAAAATAAAAAGAACCTGGGGCTGGAGAGATGGCATAGCAGTTAAGAGCACCAACTGGTCTTGCAGAGGACCGGGGTTTGAGTTCCAGAACCCACATGCCAAGAACCGTCTTTAACTCCAGTTCAGGGGAATCTGACACCTATTCTGACTTCCGAGGCATTGCATGACATGGGTGCACAAAGCTACATGTAGACAGCATATTCATACACATAAAAATAAATTTTTTTAAAAAGAGTAAAACAGCGTGATTTAAAAAAAAAAAAAGAACCCTAAGTATATAGACCAACTAGGTTTTCATGCCTAATAAGGAAACAACTAAGACACATCAAGAATACAAACAGAATCAGACTTCAACTCAACAAAGGAAGGTGTTCTAGTTTGTCTTCCATTACTGTGACAAAACACTCTGACACCAACTTGGGGAGGAAAGGGTTTATTCAGCTTACATCTCCTGGGTCATAGTTCATCACTTAGGGAGCCCAAGGCAGGAACTCAGGGCAGGAACCTGGAGGCAGGAGCTGAAGCACAGGCCATGGAGGAATTCTGCTTACTGGCTTGCTCCCCTGGCCCATGCCCAGCCTGCTCTCTTATACAGTACACAACAACCTGCCCAGGGTGGCACCACCCATAGTGGGCTGGGCCCTCCCACATTGCTCGACAATCAAGACAATATGCCACAGATGTGGCCACAGGTCAATCCAATGGAGACAATTCCCCAATTGAGGCTCCCTCAACCCAGGTGTGTGAAGTTGACACTAAAGCTATCCAGCACAGTAGGCTTGAGTTTCATACTAGAATCACAACAAAAGAAATCCACATGCCAAAATCACAACAGAAAAATATGAAAACTCCAGATAATATGTCCCTACCAAATCCCACCAGTCCTGTAGAAGAGTCAGCAATGAGAACCCCCTAGAGATAACCCAGTAAACAGAATTTAAAAGAACAATCATAAACATGACCAAAGAATTCAGTGAATTTAAAGAACACACAAAACTAAAAGAAGATCCAGATAAAATTCTGACTGAATTCACAAAACAGGTAGAAATACTGAACAGAACTCAGGCTGAAATGAAGAAGGAAATGAAGTAAGCCAATTGGAAATGACAGGAGAAAGCCTTACCATTAGAATGAATTAAATGGAATATTAAAACTGGACAATAAAATTGAAGACCTGGACTGAACAAGCAAAGAATACGAAAAAAAAACTGTAAAAACATGGGAATGGAAAAATGTAAGAAATGTGGGACACAATGAAAAAAAACAAGTTTACCCATTATAGGCATAGGAAGGAAAAAGAATTTGGGATAATGGTATTGACAAGATCTTCAATAGGATTATAGACAAAAATTTCCCAAAATTAAGGAAAGATATGCCTGTACAAATATAAGAAGCACATAGAATACCAAATAGACAGGACCAGAAACAAGGCACATGCAAAGGAAAATCCATCAGAATTACAGCTGAATTTTCTTTTATCTTTTTTTTTTCTTTTTTGGTCTTTTTGAGACAGGGTCACCCTTTATTTCCAGCTGGCCTGGAGCTTGCTGTAGACCAGACTGGTCTTGAACTCACAGAGATCTGCCTGCCTGTGCCTGCTGAGTTCTGGGATTAAAGGCATGCACCACCACACCTGGATACAGCTGACTTTTCAATGCAAACTGTGAAAGCCAGAAGAGCATGGACCAAAGTACTCCCAGTTCTAAATGACCAGAGATGCCAACCAAGAATACTTTACCAGAAAAAAAGTCTATTATAGATGAAGGGAAAAGAAAATGTTCCACAACACGAATAGGCTAAAATCCTATATATTTTCTGGAATTCTTGTCCAGAAAACCAGCCCCTCAGAGAATACTTGAAGTAATACAAAGAATTAAAAAAGAAATTACTGCTGTAACTTTTCTGCATCTTTCTCTGTTATGGCAGAATGCATGATCTGGGATGGGTAGGGGTGGGGTGGGGGGAAGGGAAGGGGATATATGCCTGAACTGAATTGGAAAATGATGGATGAAATACACAAAGAATCAATAAAAATAAAAATAAATAAAAAAAAGAAATTACTATACCCACGAGGCAACAGAAAGAAACTAAATGAAGGTATAACTGTGGAAACACAAAGTTAGACTAAGAAGGTAAATAGATATTAAAATAATGGGAACCAATATGCATCTTTCAATAATAACTTTAAATATCAATGGGCTGAATTCCCCAGTCAAAAGGCACAGGCTAGTTGAGTGGATTAAGAAACAAAATCCATCGTTTTGTTGTCTGTAAGCAACCATCTAATTTTCAAGGACAGGCCCTATCATAAGGTGAAAGGATAGGAAAAAATATTCTAAGCAAATGGCACTAAGAAACAATCAGGATTTGGGATTCTAATATCTGACAAAATAGACTTCAAATAAAGATAATCAGAAGAGATAAAGAGGGTCAATTTATTCTGATCAAAGGAATAATTGACCAAGAAGATATTATAATCATGAACATACATGCACCAAACTCTGGTGTACCCAACTTCATAAAAAGAGTACTATGGGACTTTGAGACACAGATTAACCCCAACTCAGTAATAGTAGGGAACTTCAATACTCCCACTCTCTCCATTAGACAGGTCAACTGGAAAAAGAATAAACAGACATCTAAATTAAGCAATATCACACATCAAATGGACCTAACAGATATCCATTGAATAGTCCACCCAAGCACCAAAGAATACATTTTCTATTCAGCACCCCAAGGAAATTTCTCCAAAATTACTGGGGCACAAAACATACCTCAACAAATACAAAAAAAAAGAGAATTCCATGCATTCTACCAGACCACAAATCAATAAAGCTTAAAATCAGTACCAAAAGAAGCCCTAGTAACTTAGATGAACTCATAGAGATTAAACAACTCACTTCTGAATGATGAATGAGTCAAAGAAGAAATTAAAAAAAGAAACAAGTATTCCTGGAATTAAAAGATAATACAGCACAACAAAACCTCTGGGACACTTTATAAGCAGTCTTAAGAGGGGAGCTTATAACTCTTAAGTGCCTACATTAAAAAATCAGAAAGACCACAAATAAATGACTTAACATTGTAACTCTGGAAAGGCAATGACAAATGAAGCCCAAACCTAGGAGACAAAAAGAAATAACAAAAATCAGGGCAAAAGTTAATGAAATAGAAGCAAAGAAAACAATACAAATAATAAATCTAAGAGCTGATTTTTTTGAAAAGATAAACAAGATAGACCCTTAGCCTAGTTAACCAAAAGAAAGACAGAGTAACTCCAAATCAACAAAATCAGAATTGAAAGAGAAACATCACAACAGACAACAAAAATCCACAACACTATAAGGGAATACTTAAAAAAAAATTTGAAAAGCTAAAAGAAATGGGTAAGTATCTAAAATCATGGGAAACATCAAAGCTAAACCAAGAAGAGATCAACAGCTTAAACATGGCCACAATATATAAAGAAATTGAAACAGTAATACAAAAATCTCCCCACTGAAAAAAGCTTAGGCCCAGATGGATTTGCAGTGGAATTTTACCAGACCTTTAAAGAAGATCTACAACAATAATATTTACATTATTCAAAAAGATAGAAACAGAGGGAGAACTCCAAAATTCCTTCTATGAAGCCAGCCTCACTCTAATACCAAAACCAGGTAAAGATACAACCAAAAAAGAAACTGTAGTCCCATATCTTTAATGAACATAGGTGCAAAAATTCTCAACAGAATATTTTCAAGCTGCATACAGACACAAATCAAAAAGCTAATCCACCATAATCAAGTTGGTTTTATTCCAGAGATGCAGGGATAGAGCAATATAAATAAGTCAATAAATGTCATAAATCATATAAATGGATGTGTGGTGGTTTGAGTGAGTGTCCCCCATAGGCTTTAAGTATTCAGACATTTGTCTCCAGTTAGTGGCACTGTTCTTGGAGGTCTTAAAAGGTGTGGCCATGCTAGAGGAAATATGTCACTGGGGGCAGGCTTAGTGAGTTGAAACAAGCCTCGCAGTCTCCAGTCGCTCTCTCTGCTTCCTGTGCTCATTGTGAGATGTGACCCTCGGCATGCTGCTCCAGCTCCAGCCGCCATGCCTCCCGCCACAATGGACTCTAATTCCCTGGAACCGTCAATCATAAGCTCAAATAAAATATTCCTTTTATAAGTTCCTTTGGTCATGGTGTTTTATCACAGCAACAGAAAAGTGACTAATACAGTTATTTGGTACCAGAAGTGGGGTGTTGGCTGTGAAGAACCTGACCATGTGGATGTTTGGAGAAATGTGGAAGACTTTGGAACTTTGGGCTAGAAAAGCTGTTGACTACTGTAAGCAGAGCTTAATAGGCCATTCTAGTAGAAGCCTGGAAGAAAGCATTGTTGCAAAAATTGTAGTTCCAGAGGATATTTTGATAAAGAGTCTGGCAGCAGTTTGCCCACAGCCCAAATGCTTGCCTGATGCTAAGTTGAAAAGCAATGGACTAATGTATTTGGCAGAGGATATTTCAAGACAGCCTAATGTAGAAATGGTGGCATGGCTTTTAATGGTGAATATTATACAGATATACAGTGAAAAAGAGCAAATGGGGCAGAAGGAAATGCAGAATGTACAGTTTGGATCTGAAAAGTACACTAGGAAGATTAAAGGTGTGGCCAAGGCATGTGAAGGAGAGGCTCCCTTTCATAAGGAGACTAAAATGATTAAGGAGAGGCCTAGATATTTACAAGTAAACAATGGGAAAGGTGAGATTAAAGTGATTAAGGAGAGGCCTTGAGATTTACAAGTAAACAACAGAATCAATACCTTCAGGGCAAGACCACACCCAGCTAATCCAACTTTTGAAAGGAAAATACTGAAAGCGTTTTCTACTCCAACAAGTCCAGGGCAGAGAAAAATTGCAAATATGGTTAAAGTAGGAGAGAGTCCATCCCGAACTTGCAACCAGATTTGGCAATTTCACATGGTGCTGGCTTTAGAGGCATGAAATTTGCAAGAGTGAAGGGGTCATCAGTTCTTCCTTCACGATTTCAGAGAGCCACAGAGGCCAGGCAGAGTGCAGCAGGGGCATCCCTGAATAAAGAAGGCCCTGATAGGCCATTGAGTGAAGCTTGATTGGCAGTGGAGACCCCAAGAAGACATTCGAGATGCCATACCTGTGAGATATTTGCAAGCAAAGCTGCAAGAGCTGAGCCATCTAAGCCCTTTGGAAGTCAAGTCCCAGAAGTCGCACATGGAGCTACTGGACTTGGTGTTTACCCTGGAGGTTTTCGGTCTCGTTTTGGTCCAGTATTTCCTCACTATGCCTCTATTCCTCCCTTTTGGAATGGGAATGTGTATTCAGTTCCACTGTACATTGAGAGTATGTAATTTGTCTTTTGATTTTACAGGAGCTTACAGTTTAGGAGATTGGCCTGGGTCTCAGAAGAGACTTTGGACTGTAGACTTTTGAATGGCATTGAAACTGGTAAAGACTATGGGGACTTTTAATGTTGGACTAAATTCATTTTGCATTTTATATGGTCAGGAGCCTATGGGGGCCAGGGAGTGGAATGTGGTGGTTGGAATGAGTGTCCCCCACAGGCTTTAAGTATTCAGGCATTTGTCTCCAGTTGGTGGCACTGTTCTTGGAGGTCTTAGAAGGTGTGGCCATGCTAGAGGAAGTACGTTATTGGAGGCAGACTTAGTGAGTTTAACAAGCCTCGCAGTCTCCAGTTGCTCTCTCTGCTTCCTGTGCTCATTGCAAGATGTGACCCTCGGCATGTTGCTCTAGCTCCAGCCACCATGCCTCCCACCATAATGGACTCTGATTCCCTGGGACCATCAATCGTAAGCTCAAATAAACTCTTCCTTTTATAAGTTCCTTTGGTCATGGTGTTTTATCACAGCAACAGAAAAGTGACTAATACAAGATGCAAAGACAAAAATCACATGGTCATCTCAATAAATAGAGAAAAGGCCTTTGACAAATTCAACATGCATTTCTGTAAAAAGTCCTAGAAGGATTTGGACTGGAGAGAACATACCTCAACATAATTAAAGATGTATATAGCAAACTCAATGCCAACATCATTTTAAATGGATAAGGACCAGAAGTATTCCCATTAAAATCAGGAACCAGACAAGGCTGTCCACTATACCTACTCCTTTTTAATATAGTGATTGAAACTCTTGCTAGAGCAATAAGACAAGAGAAGGAAATTAAAGGAGTAGTAATTGGAAAAGAAGAGGCCAAACTCTTGCTTTTTTGCAGATGATATGGTATACCTAAGAGATTCAAAAAATTCCATCACAAAATTCCTGGAATTGATTAACATTTTTAGTAAAGTGGCAGGTTATAAAATTAATCTACAAAAATCAGTATCCTTTCTATAGGCCAATAACAGTCAATTGCAGAGTCCATGGAAACCCTCCCAGTCACGTTAGCCTCAGTATCTCAGAATAAATCTCACGAAAGGCAATAAATATCTCTACATTGAAAGATATTTAAGGAAAGAGATTGAAGAAGACACAAGAAGATGAAATGACCTCCCATATTCATGGATCAGAAGAATTAATATGGTGAAAGTGACTATTATGCAGAGTGAGTGACAGGTCTCTCCACTGGGTTCCTAGACCATCTGGAGCCTGCCATCTGTCCACTTCCTGCACAGAGTGAGTGACAGGACTCCACAGCAAGGTCACAGACCATCTGGAGCCTGTGATTTGGCTGATTCTGGTGCAGAATGAGTAACGGGATGCCCTGGCAGGTTTCCAGACCATCAGAATCTGCCATCTGGCTGCCAAATCAGCATCCCGGTGGAAACAACAGTAGTGTCTCTAAAGCACAAGGTAAGAGAAGAGATGAAGAGACAGCAAACATAACACTCCACAGACAACCTAGAGGAACAGCCTTCAAATCAAGGAATAAATACCTGAATCTTGCATCAGATTACAAACAACAAATCAACAAATGAAATCCACATGCCAAAAGCATAAGGAATAATCAAAAACATGGAAAAACCAAATAATAAATTCCCACCAAATTCTATCAGTCCTATAGAAGATTCCAACAATGGGAACTCCCTGAAGGTAACTCAGGAAACAAATCTTAAAGGAACAATCATAGACATACTCAAGGAGTATAAAGAACAAATCAAAGAACTAAAGGGAGAAAATGAACAACTCTGGAAGGAAATGGAAATACTAAGGGAATCTCAGGCTGAAATGAAAAAGGAAATCAAACATTCATATGATCAACTGGAAAGGGCAGGAAAAAGTAACAGAATGGATGAAGCAGAAAATAGAAAATCAAGTCTAGAAGATAACATGGAAGTACTGAAGAGCTCAAGGAAAGACTATGAAAATTTTTTTAAAAACACAAGAGGTTTAGCCAGGCATGATGGTGCACACCTTTAATCCTAGCATTTGGGAGGCAGGTGGATCTTTGTGAGTTCAAGGCCAGCCTGGTCTACAGAGTGAGTTCCAGAATAGCTGAGGCTACAGGGAGACCTGTCTCAAAAAGACAAAAATCAAACAAACAAACAAACAAACACACACACACACACACACAGAAAAAAAAACAAGAGGGGAATAACCAGGAAATGTGGGATACCATGAAGAGACCACACCTCCACATCATAGGTATAGAGGAAGAATACCAGAATACCAGAATAACAGTATGGACCAGATCTTCAACAGAATTATAGAAGAAAATTTCCCCAAATTGAAAAAAAGGCACACCCATACAAACACAAGAAGCACATAGAATACCAAATGGACGAGATCAGAAAAAATAACTCCCACACCATATCATAGTCAAAATGCTAGATGCTCACGACAAAGATGGAATTCTGAAAGCCACAAGAGAAAAACAGCAAGTTACATATAAATGAAAACCCACCAGAATTACAGCTGACTCTTCAATGCAAATGATGAAAGCCAAACGAGCTTAGACCAAAGTCTTCCCAGTACTAAATGACAACAGATGCAAATCCAGGTTACTCTACACAGCAAAAATGTCAATTATAATCGAAGGAGAAAGGAAAATCTTCCATGGCATAAGCAAGATGAAAGAATACATGCCTAAAAAAAACAATCCTCAATCTAATTGGCTATTGGCTCTCCCCTTGGAGAAATAACCCATGGCTGATGCCACAAGCTTACATCCTCTACAGGTTAGATGTTATAAGCCACAGTAAGACCCTGTCATATTTAACAGGGGGGAAAATTGTAATTCATGGATTAACATATCCAAACATGTGTCTATGCTAAAGTAACCTACCATAACTATTAGTGCTGCTTAAATACCTATATATCTAATTGCTTGTTCTTCATTAGTAGGATCGAAAGGTTATTCCTGGACAAACTGTCAGCCCATGAAAGGAAACAGCCAGAATTGACCAGAGTCCAAGTCAACAGCTCCAGAGAGAGTGGACTGTTTTACCTCTCATCCACCTGTGCCCCTTTTCTAAGCCTAGGGAACAACCTGCGGAAGAGGGGGCGTGGTAGAATGTAAGGGCTGCGATTGGGGTGAATGGTGAAACTACAGCAATGTAGTCTGGACACTCATTTGATCAACTTGATTGAACAAACAACCTGTCACCCCCCACTGGATGGTGGGGCTGTAGGTGTTTGGGCACAACAGCCTGCAGATAGGTTTTGCATGAAGGATGCTTGTACTCATGGATTATCACTTATAGCTAAAAATGAAAAAAAAAACTGAGAGAAAGATGCAGGACAGTTATGGCAGAATGCATGATCTGGGATGGGGTGGGGGGGGGGTAGGGAAAGGGAAATAAGCTGAACTGACTTGAGAAACAATGTATGAAAGGCACAAGCATCAATAAAAATTAATTTAAAAAAAAAAAAAAAAAAAAAAAAAAAAACAATCCTCAAGAATACGCTTGAAGCAATTCAGAGGCCAGAGTTTCCTCTGCAGCAAGAGAGAGTAACTAATGAAGGTATAACCCCAGAAATATAAACGTAGGCCAAAAATGAAAACAGAAAATAAACTGAAAGGACGCAATATACATCTCTCAGTATTAACCCTAAATATTAATGGTCTGAATTCCCCCAATCAAAGAGACACAGACTGGGAGAATGGATTAAGAAACTCAATCCAGGGCGGAGGCGGTGCCATGGAGGGAGAAACCCACCCCAGAGAGTCGCAACAGCAAGTCCTCGGGGCTCTCTGATCTAGTCTGGGGGGCTTTCCACCTCGCAGACTCTACCCCGGAGGCCCGAGCTCCACTGACTGGTGACTCGGCCAACAGAGGGCCGCGAGCCCTGCGTGCGGCAGACCAGGCAAACGGGAGCCTGACCGCTGGTGTAGATGGCCCTCGACATGCCCTTGAGACCCTGGAGGCCTAGTTCACCCCGAGTGTCCTGAGAGAGATGGTGGATCCTCGAGACCTCAGCCACCTCGGTCACTCCCCCTACTTTGCACCATGATGGCCGCATGAGGGCTTCGTTTTGGAAAGCAACGCTGTCAGGTCTGGATCAGAAGCCTGGGCCTCGCAGAACTTAGCACCATCACCTCTGAAAACAACTAAGCTGTGCCCGCGACCGACGGTGAGCCCTGGTCTGCCTGGCCGTTGACCTCCCGCTTTCAGTTCCGGCAGTTGTTGCTCTTTGAAATCACGAGTTCCACGGGCACCAGAGTTGAGAATTTTCCTCGTAATGTTTCTCAGTTAATTCGTGGAAGCGTTCCTTTTCCAAACCGAGCTGATTTCTTGTGATACTCGACTTATTCTTCTTTGAATTAGAATCTAGTACAGGAGAATTATGGACTCTGAATATAGTAAGTTCTGTGCAGGTACAGACCGTGCCTTCGTGCCTTGGTCTTTGTGACCTGGCCGACCTCAGACAGGGTGTTGTGTAGGGTCAGCATTTCGTGTTGGGTGAATTGAGCGTCTTAAAGAGCTCAAGAACCTCTCACCCAGTGTCTTAAAAAGAACTATGCTAGAACAAAACTCTTGGGTTCTAAAGAACTGTTCTAGCTGGGCATGATGAGCACAGTAACCCTAGTGCTGGAGAGGCTAAGGAAGGAGAATGTTGGTTCAAGGACAAGCCTGAGCTGTACAGAGTTCAAGGTCAGCGTTTCAGAAAACAGGAGGAGCAGGTGGGGCTGTTCAAGAATCACTAACTAAGCAGAATCTTTTCCTCAGTAGCCCCTTACGCTCCTGAAGCATGAGGATCACTTGAAAAAAATTCATCAGAGGAAACCCTGCGTCTACAGTATCTGCATGGATTCCTCAGATGAGTTGAGTGGAGAATCTTCATTGTTAACTGTGTCAACAGCAGCCGAGATGTCTTCTTTACAAAGGAAAGGACCTGCCCAGGCAAGGCTTCTCAGCTCTGAAGAAAAGGAGAAACTGCAAAGAAACCAAGCTTTGGTGTCTGACTTTAAACAGCAAAAACTGGAAAGAGAGGCTCAGAAGAACTGGGACCATTTTGTAAAAGGAACAGTACCAATTTTTTCAAGGATAGACACTGTACCACCAGAGAGTTTGAAGAGCTAAGATCATGTAGGGAGTATGAAGGTCAGAAGTTGACTATACTGGAAGCTGGCTGTGGGGTTGGGAACTGTTTATTCCCACTTTTAGAAGATTTGAATATCTTTGCCTATGCTGTGATTTTTCTCCAAGAGCAGTTGACTACATTAAGAGTCTTTGGATGCTGTCACCTTGATCTTTGTGCTCTCAGCTGTTCACCCTGAGAAGAGGCACCTTGTCTTGCAAAACATTTACAAGGTATTAAAGCCAGGAAGAAGTGTCTTATTCCATGATTATGGGCTATATGATCGTGCCATGCTTAGACTTATAGCTGGAAGCAAGCTGGAAGAAAACTTTTATGTCAGACAAGATGGAATCAGATCCTAAATTTTTACTGATTAATTCCTGGCCTAGCTCTTTGTGGGTGCCGGTTATGAAGAAGTGCTGAACGAGTATGTGCTTCGAGAGACCGTGAATAAGAAAGAAGGCCTGTGTGTGCCACAAGTTTTCCTTCAGAGCAAGTTCTGGAAGCCTGGAAAGGACCCAGACTCTGCCACCATGGGCCCTTGTCACCAGGCTGGTGGCTCTCCCTCCCCTTGAAAAGAAATTTTAAACTACTTTTTAGTTTTAATATTTTCATATTCTGATTTTTAAAACTATAATATTTTTGTATTAAAAACAAGTGAGGTGCCAAGGATGGTGGCACTTGGCTTTAATCTTAGCACTCAGGAGGGAGAGGCAGATGAGCTTCTGTGAGATCAAAGTTAGTCTGGTCTACATAGCAAGGTCAGGCCACTTGGGGCTATAGGGAGACCTGTCTCAAAAACAACACCTGGGGTGAGGCGCAGGGGTGAAGACACCAGCTGCACAGCCCAACTACGTAGGAGTCATCCCAGTGCTCCTGCCTCGAGATGGGAAGCAGGCAGAAGACACCTCCGGATGCTCCACGGCCAGCTAGCCTAAAGTCTGCTGCATGGAAGAGACAAGAGCAGCTCTGCCTCAAACAGTTGTCCTCTGCTGAGTGAGATTCCACAAGGAAAGCACAGGAACATGGAGCTTGAAGCAGCCTGGCTTAAGCTCTTAACGTTTGCAACCACTTAAGACCGGAGAAATGTTTATGTGACCTTTGGTGTATAGATATATAAAGTAGTTATACAAACCAAACATTTACTGATAATAAGACAATTCTTTGGTATGCATATAGTGTTACCATTTATTAAAGACAAAAGCAAAATTGCATACAGGAAAAAAAAAAAGAAACTCAATCCATCTTTCTGTTGTCTACAAGAAACACACCTCACCTTCAAGGGGCACCATCTTAAGGTGAAAGGATGGAGAAAAATATTCCAAGCAAATGATACCAAAAAGCAAGCAGAAGTTGCTCTTTGAATATCAGACAAAATAGATTTCAAAGTAAAACTAATCAGAAGAGATGAAGAGGGTCACTACTTCCTTATCAAAGGATCCATCAATCATGAAGATCTCACAATCATAAATATATATGCACCAAACTCTGGTGCACTGAACTTCATAAACAAAATCCTGCAGGAGTTCAAGACACAGATCAATACTAGCACACTAATAGTGGGAGACTTCAGTACCTTACTGAAACCATTGGACAGGCCAACTGAACAAAGAATAAACAGACATCTGAACTGAACAATACGATACACCTAATGGACCTAACAGACATCTACCAAATATTCTGCCCAAACACCAAAGAATATGTTTTCTACTCAGCACCCCATGGAACATTCTCCAAAATCAACTACATACTGGGACACAGAGCAAACCACAGCAAATACAAAATATTTAAATAATTTCATGCATCTTATCAGACCACAGTGCAATAAAGCTTAATATCAACACCAGAAAGAGCCCTACTAGCTACAAGAACACATGGAGACTAAACAACACACTACTGAATAATGAATGGCTCAAAAGAGAAATAGAAGAAATAACAGCATTCCTGGCACTATAATGAAAGGGATGATGCAACACAGCAAAACCTATGGGACACCTTAAAAGTGGTCCTAAGAGGGAAATTCATAGCCCTAAGTACCTATATTAAGGAAACAGAGCACAAATAAATGACTTAACACTGCAACTAAAAACCCTTGAGAGGAAACAACAAATGAATCCTAAACCCAGCAGACAGGAATAAATAACAAAACTCAGAGCAGAAATCAATGAAATAGAAACAAAGAAAACAATATAAAAAAATCAATGAATCCAAGACCTGGTACTTTGAAAGGATAAACAAGATAGATGGACGTTTAGCCCAGTTGACCAAAAAAAGGAAAGAACAACTTCAAATCAGCAGTATTAGAGATGAAAGGGGAAACATCACAACAGATAGAAAAAGATTCAGGGCTGGAGAGATGGCCTAGTGGTTAAGAGCGCCGACTGCTCTTATAGAGGACCCGGGTTCGATCCCCAGCTCCCACATGGTGGCTGAGAACCGTCTGAAACTCCAATTTCAGGAGAACTCCAGTTCCAGGGGAGTCTGAGACCCTCTTCTGACCTCCGCGGCACTGACGACATGGGTGCACAGACTTGCATGCAGACAGTACATTCATACACATACAGAAATAAAATTAAAAAAAAAAGAAAAAGATTCAGACAATCATACAGGAATGCTTCAAAAACCTATACTATACTAAATTTGAAAACCTAAGAGAAATGGATGAAGACCTGAAATCATGGAATCCACCAACATTTAACCAGGAAGAAATTGACAGCTTAAATAGACCCATAGCATAGGGAGAAATTGAAACTGATTTTAAAATCTCCCAACTAATAAAAGCCCAGGCCCAGATGGATTCACAGCAGAATTCTAAAAGACATTTAAAGAAGACCTATAGCCACTACTACTCAAATTATTCAAGAAGATAGAAACAGATGGAAATCTCCCAAATTCCTTCTATGAAGCCAACATCACTCTAATACCAAAACCAGGCAAAGATACAACCAAAAAGAAAACTATAGACCCATTTCATTAATGAACATAGATGCAAAAATTCTCAACAAAATACTTGTAAACCTCATAGAGACACATATCAAAAAGACCATCCACCTTGACAAAGTTGTATTCATACCAGAGATATGGGGATCGTTCAACATACATGTCAATAAACATCATATAGCACATAAATGGACTGAAAGATAAAAACCACATGGTCGTCCTGATACGGAAAAGGCCTTCAACCAAAATTCGACATGCCTTCATGTTTAAAGGCCTGGAGGGAATTGGACTGAAGGGTACATTCCTCAACATAATTAAAGCCATATACAAAAACCCACAGCCAACATTATCTTAAATGGGGAAAAACTAGAAGAGTTCCCCTTAAAATCAAGAACCCAACAAGTCTGCCCCCATCCCTACTCCTTTTCAATGTAGTGCTTGAAATGCTCATGAGAGCAATAAGACAAGAAAAGGAAATTAGAGGAGTACTAATTGTAAAAGAGGCAGTAAAACTATCCCATTTTGCAGATGACATGATAGTTTTCCTAAGAGATGCCAAAAACTCCACCAGAAAACTCCTAGAAACCATCAACAGGTTCGGAAAAGTAGTGGGAGACAAAATTAATCTAGAAAAATCTGTAGCCTTTTTTTATGCCAATAACGAGCAATTGAAGAAGGAATACAAAGAAACTTTTCCACTCACAATAACCACCAAAAAAAAAAAAAAAATATCTAAGTACAAACCTGACCAAACACACTAAAAATCTCTACAATGAAAATTTTAAATCCCTCAAGAAGGAGACAGAAGAAGATACCAGAAGATGGAAGGACCTCCCATGCTCATGGATTGGAAGAATAGATATAGTAAAAATGGCCATCCTGCCCAAACTAATATACAGATTCAATGCAATCCCAATTAAAATCCCCATGAGTTTCTTCAAAGACCTAGAAAAAAAATCTTAAAGTTCATATGGAAAAACAAAAGACCCCAGGGAGCCAAAGCAACCCTGAGCAAAAAGCAAAAAGAGCAATACAGGGTGGATTACCATACCACTTCAAACTACATTACAGGGCTATAGTCATAAAAACAGCCTGGTATTGGCACAAAAACAGACCCATAGATCAATGGAACAAAACTGAAGATCCGAACCTGAGCACATCCAGTTTCAGCTACCTCATATTCAACAAAGGGGCCAAGGCAACTCAATGGAGGAAAAACAGCATCTTCAGCAAATGGTGTTGACATAACTGGATCACCAGTTTTAGAAGAATAAACTAAACCCCTACCTCTTACCATGTTCAAAAATCAATTCCAAATGGATCAAAAACCTCAATGTGAAACCTGAACAAAGCGTTGGTAGTAACCTATAAGACATAGGTGTAGGGAAAGACTTTCTAAATAAGACAGCAGCTGCACAAAAAATAAGGTCAACAATTGACAAATGGGACCTTACTAAACTCAAGAGCTTCTGTACAGTGAAAGAAACAAAGAAGTGAAGAGAAAACCCACGGAGTGGGAGGAAACCTTCACCAGTGATACATCTGATAGATCATTAACATCCAGAGTATATAAACTACTCAAAAAACAAAGGAGGAAGAAAACAAATGACCCACTCAAAAGATAGAGTCAAGAGCTGAACAGAGAGAGACTTAACAAATGAAGAAGTAAAGATGGCTGAGAAACATCTTACAAAGTGTTCAACATTGCTAATAATTAAAGAAATGCAAATTAAAACCACCTTAAGATTTCATCTTACTCTGGTAAGACTAGCTATGATCAAGAAAACAAAGGATTCCAAATGCTGGAGATTTTGTGGGGAAAGAGGAACACTCATCCACTGCTGGTGGGAATATAAACTCATACAACCACTATGGAAAGCAATGTGGAAAACCCTTAAAAGACTCAAAATGAGCCTATCTCCTGACCCAGTCATACCACTCCTAGGTATACACCCATAAGACTCATACTACTTCAGAGATACATGCACATCTATGTTTATCACGGCTCTCTTCACAATAGCAAAGAGCTGGAACCAACCCAAGTGCCCCTCAACTAATGAATGGATAAAGAAAATGTGGTACATCTACACAATGGAGTTCTATGCAGTGTTAAAGATCATGAGCTTTGCAGGCAAATGGATGGAATAAGAAGCCATTATGCTAAGTAAAATAACACAGTCCCAGAAAAACAAATGATGAACGGTATCCCTCATATGTGGATGCTAGCACCAAATCCCTAGTTGTAAGGCAAACTGAGCAACATTAATGTTCTATTTCTTTTTATCTGAGAGCAACTGAGCAATCATAAGGTGAAAACCTTAACATGCTCTAGAATTAACCTACCACATATTTTCAGACTTTGTAATTTGGGTAAATGGGTGGAAGGTATGTATGCATATTTTAGAGTAATATGAACTTAAAGGGAAAATGTAAATACCTATACATGCTTTGGAGTTAACATACAGTTTATTTTCAGATGTCATAATTTTGGTATATGTGTGACATACATATAAGGCTTACTTTGGAGCAATACAAAGTGGAATAACAACAACACAAGGACTTGATCAAATAACTGACTGAAACAGTAAACTTCTGCCCCAAACAATAGACCTCTGCACAGAAAAACTTTTAAAAGACAGAAAAAGATGTAGGACATGTATGGCAGAATGCATGAACTTGGGTGGGGTGGGGGGACATGGAAAGGGGAATGAGTCTAAATTGGACTGAGAAATGGTGTATGAAATGCACAAAACTTCAATAAAAATATTTTTAAATGACTATTCTACCAAAAGCAATATATAGATTCAATGAAATCCCAATCAAAATTCCCATGACACTCTTCACAGAATTAGGAAGAAAATCCTAAAATTCATATGGAAACACAAAAGACCCTGGGTAGCCAAAGCAACCCTGTGTACAAAGAGCAGTGCAGAAATTACTATACCAGATTTTAAACTATCTTACAGAGCTGTAGTCATAAAAACAGCATGGTACTGGAAAAAAATAGACATGTAGATCAATGGAACATAATTGAAGACCCAAACTTGAGTACATGCAATTTCAGCCACTTGATATTTGACAAAGGGGCCGAGAATACTCACTGGAAGGAAGATAACATCTTCCATAATCAGTGCTGGCAAAACAGGATCTCTACCTGTGGAAGAATGAAACTAGAACCTTATCTTGCATCTTACCCAAAAGTCAATTCCAAATTGATCAAAGACCTCAATGTGAAACCTGAAACTCTGAAAATATTAGAAGAAAACATCAGCAGTAACGTATAAAATATAGGTGTAGGAAAGGGTTTTTNAAAGAAAAGATTCAGACAACATACAGGGACTGCTTCAAAAACCTTATTCTTACTAAATTTGTGAACCTTAAGAGAAATGGATGAAGAACTGAAATCATGGAATTCCACAACATTTAAACAGGAAGAAATTGACAGCTTAAATAGACCAATAGCATAGAAAATTAAAAAAAAAGAAACTATTAAAATTCCAACTAAATAAAGCCCAGGCCAGATGGATTCACAGCAGAATTCTAAAGGACATTTAAAGAAGACCTATAGCCAATACACTCAAATTCTTCAAGAAGGATAACAGATTAGAAATCTCCAAATTTCCTTCTATGAAAGCCAACATCCTCTAATACCAAAACCAAGGCAAAGATACAACCAAAAAGAAAACTATAACCCATTTCATTATGAACATAGATTGCAAAAAATTCTCCAACAAAATACTGTAACCTCATAGAGACACATATCAAAAAAGACCATACCATTGACCAAGTCTTTATTCATGCAGAGATGGAGATCAGTCAATATACATGTAAAAAAATAAAAAAACACACATAAATGGACTGAAAGATAAAAACACACATGGTTCGGTTCCTGATACGGAAAAGGCCTTCAACAAAATTCGACCATGCCTTCATAGTTTAAGCTGGAGGGAATTGACTAGAGGTACATTCCTCAACATTAATTAAAGCCATATTATCAACAAACCCACAGCCAACATTATCTTAAATGGGAAGAAAACATATAGAGAGTTCCCCTTAAAATCAATGAAACCGCCAACAAGTCTGCCCCCTATCCCTATGTCCTTTTCCCAAGTAGTGCTTGAAATGCTCATGAGAGCATTAAGACAAGAAAAAGGAAAATCTAGAGGAGATACTAATTGTAAAAGAGGCAGTAAACTATCCCATTTTGCAGATGACATGGCATAGTTTATCATAAGGATGCCAAAAACTCCACCAGAAATATCTAGAAACATATAAACAGTATACGGAAAATATAGGGAAAAAATAAACGAAAATCTGTAATGCTTTTTATTATGCCAATACGAGCAATTGAAGAAGGAATACAAAGAACTTTTCCACTCACAATTAACCACCAAAAAAAAAAAAAAATATCTAGTACAAACCTGCCAAACACACTAAAAATCTCTACAAAGAAAAATTTTAAATCCCTCAAGGAAGGAGACAGAAGAAGATACAGAAGATGGAAGACCTCCCACCTCATGGATTGGAAGAATTTATAGTAAAAAATGGGCCATCCTGCCACAAATAATTTGACAGATTTGATGCTAATCCCAATAAAATCCCCATGAGTTTCTTCAACAGACCCTAGAAAAAAGAAATCTTAATTTCATATGGAAAACAAAAGGACCCAGGAGCACAAAGCAACTCTGACCAAAAAAAAACGGAAATACAGGGTGGATTACCGATACCACTCTTCAAACTACATTACAGGGTATAGTCATATAAACAGACCTGGTATTGGCACAAAAACCAGACCCATAGATCAATGGAACAAAACTGAAGATCACGAACTGGAGCACATCCAGCAGGCTACCTCATATATTCAACAAAGGGGCCAAGGCAACTCAATGGAGGAAAAACAGTTCTTCAGCACTATGTTGTTGCATAACTGGATCAACCAGTTGTTAGGAAGAGATAAAACTAACCCCTACTTGTCACCATGGTTCAAAATCAATTCCAAAATGGACTAAACAACCTCAATGTGAAACCTGAAAACCAAAGCGTTGTAGTAACCTAATAAGACATAGGGTGTAGGAAAGATTTCTAAATAAACGAGCAGACTGCACAAAAATAAAGGTCAACAATTGACAAATGGGACCTTATAAACTCAGAGCTTCTGTACAGATGAAAAACAAAGAAGTGAAGAGAAAACCACGAGTGGGAGGAAACTTCACCATGATACTATCTGATAATCATTAACTTCCAGATATATAAACTACTCAAAAACAAGAGGAAGAAAACAAATGACCCACTCAAAAGATAGAGTCAAAGAGCTGAAGCAGAGAAGAGACTTAACAAGTGAGGAACATAACAGATGGCTGAGACTCTTACAAAGTGTTCAACATTGCTAATGAATGTAAGGAAATGCCAAATTAAAACCACTAAATTTCATCTTACTCTGGTAAGATATAGCTTATGATCAAGAAAACAAAAGGATTCCAAATGCTGTAGAGATTTTTGGGGAAAGAGGAACACTTCATCCACTGCTGGTTGGAATATAAACTCATACAACCACTATTGAAAGCAATGTGGAAACCTCTTAAAAGATCATAATGAGCCTATCTCGCTGGACCACAGTCATACCCACTCCTATGGTATACACCCATAAGACTCATTACTACTTCAGAGATACATGCCACATCTCTGTTTATTACGGCTCTCTTTCACAATGATGAAGAGCTGAACCAACCCAAGTGCCCCTCAGACTTAATGGTGGATAGAGAAAATGTGGTCATTATTACACAATGGAGTTTCTTGCAGTGGTAAAGAGTTACATACTAACTTTGCAGGCAAATGGAGGTAAGATTAAGCCATTATGCTAGTAAAATAACACTGAGTCCAGAAAAACAAATGACTGAATGGTATCCCTCATATGTGGATTGCTAGCACCAAATTCCCCTTTAGGGTTTTGTAAGCAAACTGAGCAAACATTAATGTTCTCGATTTTTTTTTATATCTAAGAGAGCAACTGAGCAATCATAAGGTGAAAACCTTAACATGCTCTAGAATTAACTCTACCCATATATTTCTAGACTTTGTAATTTGGGTAAATGGTGGAAAGTAGTTATGTCATATTTTAGAGTAATAATGAACTTAAAAAGGGAAAATGTAAATACCTATACATGCTTTGGAGTTAACTACAGTTGATTTTCATAGTTTCATAATTTTGGTATATGTGTGACATAGCATAAAGGGCTTACTTTGGGCAATACAAAGTGAGGATAACAACAACAAAGGACTTGATAAATAACTTGACTGAAACAGTAAACTTCTGCCCAAACAAAGACCTTGACAGAAAAAACTTTTAAAGAGACAGAAAAGATGTAGAAGGATAAGTGTATGGCAGAATGCATGAACTTGGGTGGGTGGGGGAACATGGAAATGGGGAATGAGTCTAAATTGAGACTTGAAAGAAATGGTGTATGAAATATTCCAACACTTCAATAAAAATATTTTTAAATGACGTATTCTCCAAAAGAATTATACAGATTCATGAAATCCCATCAAATCCCATGACACTCTCACGAATTATGAAAAAAAAAAAAAAAACCCAACCTAATAATAATATGGGATGAGGACAAAAGACCAGGATACCAAAGCAAGCCTAGTACAATGAGCTAATGCTGAGGTGGATTACTATACCAGATTTCCAAACATATTTACAGATGTTACAGATCATAAAAGCAGCAATGGTAAGTGGCACAAAAATAGATATATAGATCATAGAACATAATTGAAAGACCAAACATGAGGACATGCAATTTTCAGCCACCTTGAATTGAGAACAGTGTCAAGAACACTCACTGGAGAGAAAAGACCGCATCTTCAATAAATGGTGCTGGCAAAATTGGATCTCCATCTATAGAAAAATGAAACTAGACCCTTATCTTTCATGTTGCACAAAAGTAAACTCTGCCTGGCATGGTGACGCATGCTTTTAATCCTGGCACTTGGGAGGCAGAAGCAGGCAGATCTTTGTGAGTATAAGGCCAGCCTGGCATACAGAGTGAATTCCAGGACAGCCAGGTCTACAGGGAGACCCTGTCTCACAAAAAAACAACAACAGAAAGAAAACTCCAAGTGGATCAAAGACCTCAATGTAAAACCTTGAAAGTATGAAATTATTAGAAGAAACTTTGGCAGTACCTACAAGATATAGGTTAATTGCACGGGCTTGTGCTGGTGTTGCTACTGAAGTAAACTTTTAGAAGCCTTTAATCCTCAGCACTTGGGGGCAGAGGCAGGCAGACTCTTTGTGAGTTCAAGGCCAACCTGGTCTAACAAAGCCGAGAGCTACAAGGGGAGACCCTGTCTCAAAAAAGACCAAAAAAAAAAAAAAAAAAAAAAAAAGAAAAGAAAAGAAAAGAAAAAGTTGTAGGAAAGGACATTCTAAATCAGACACCACTTGCTCAGGGAATTAAGATTGACAATAAGTGGGACCTCATTAAAGAGCTTCTGTACAGCAAAAGAAACAATGAAGGAAGTGCAGAGAAAAGCCATAGACTGGGAGAAAAATCTTCACCACTGACATATCTCACAGATATTTAACATTCAGAATATACAAAGACCTCAAAAACAAAGAATCAAGAAAGCAAGTGACCAAATTAAAACATGGGCTAAGGATCTCAACAGAGAGTTCTCAAAAGAAGAAATAAAGATGGCTACGAAACATCTTTAAAAGTATTCAACATTGAGATCTCCCAAAACCAGGTGAAGTGCAGGAAGGTAGGTAGGAACTGGCTATTTCAGCAAGGCTGATTGTTGATTGGCTTAATCTAGTTAATCCAGTTGTCTTTGGCTTAATTGGTTTTTGTGGCTGTGGGGGCGGAGTTATCCTCCCAGCTGGTATAAAAGGTAGGGTTGTGTGAGTCTTGAGATCTGAGATCTCTTAAGACCAGCTGAAGAGCAGGAAGGTAGGTAGGAACTGTGTACTTCAGCAAGGCTGATTGTTGATTGACTTAATCTAGTTAATCCAGTTGTCTTTGGCTTAATTGGCTTTTGTGGCTGTGGGAGTGGAGTTATCCTCCCAGCTGGTATAAAATGTAGGGTTGTGTGAGTCTTGAGACCTGAGATCTCCCAAGACCAGCTGAAGCGCAGGTACTGAGGGCTAAAGAGCACCCCCCCCAACTGGGATTACGAAGGCATCTGAAGGAAGCAAGCAAAGCAAACCTTCAATACAGTGAAGAGGCATATGGAACTCACATTGGAATACAGGCAAGGCAAGGAGAAGCCCATATTCCAGGAACACAAAGAAGAGACAACACAGAAAAGGGGCAGGATAATTCCCCACCAAGCTCTACCAACCCTGTGGAAGATTCCTACAATGGGATCCCCCTGGGGATGGCCCAGGACACAGATATCAGAAACACAATTGTGAACATACTTAAAGAACTACAAGATTATAAAGAGCAAATCAAAGAACTAAGAAAAGAGAATGAAGAACTCAAGAAGGACCTAGAGAGAGAGAATGACAAACTTTGAAGGAAGTAGAAACACTGAAAAGATCCCATGCTGAAAAAGATAAGGAAACCAACCAGCAAAGCAAAGAGCTACAAAGAGTTTGAGAAGCTCCAAAAGGAAGTAGAAATACTAAAGAAATCAGAAGAGGAAATGAAAAAGGAAATCAAACACTCATCCATTCAAGAGGAAAAGAATGGAAAAAGCCTCAGAAGCAGAACAAAGAAGATCAGACCTGGAAGATAACACAGAACAAATAAAACCTCAAGTAAAGATTATGAAAAATTTAAAAATATGCAAAAATGGAACAACCAGGAACTGTGGGACACTATGAAAAGATCAAACCTCCGCATCATAGGAATAGAGGAAGGAAAAGAATCCCAAGAGAATGGTATTGATCAGATCTTCAAGAGAATAATACATGAAAACTTCCCCAAACTAAAAAAAGGACAAACCAATACAAATACA
>VZQC01003804.1:1677350-1809978 GCA_009823505.1 Rhizomys pruinosus | reverse complement strand
AGGTCTCGGGGGACAAGGGGGCCCTGGTGCTTTATGGAGAGGTTAGGCCAACAGAGAAAAAAAAAAGGACCCATACCAAAAAAAAAAAAAAAAAAAAAAAAAAAAAAGAGTACAAATGACACTGGAGAGGTTGTGGGGCAAGGGGAATGCTCATTCACTGCTGGTGGGAATGTAAACTCTTGCAACCCCATGGAAAGCAATGTGAAGTATTCTTAAAAAGCTAAAAATGAACTTATCTTTGACCCAGTTAGACCACTCCTTGTCATATACCCAAAGCATGCATCCTATTGCAGAGATACTTGTACATCCATGGTTGTTGCTACTCTTTTAACAATAGCTAAGAGATGGAAGAAACCTGTGTCCCTCAACTGATAAGTGGATAATGAAAATGTAGTACATTTACACAATAAAATTCTATTCATCAGTAGAGAAAGATGACATCATGAAATTTGCAGGTAAATGGGTGGAACTAATAACTGTTATACTATGTGCAGTAACACAGAATCAGAAAAACAATGAATGTTCTCCCTCATATGTGGATCACAGCACCAAATCATTAAATGTGAATATGTATCTTGATGTAATTGCAGGAGCCAGGAAAATGGAAACAAAGAGGTAAAGGGAAAGAAGGAACCCAAGAGAGAACCATAGGAGGCAGGTGTCAGTAAAGGAGAAATGGGTAAAATGTGGGTATTTAAATGGGTTGATATACAAGAAACTTTGGGGATAAAGACAAAAAATGAGCTCAAAAGAGGTGGGATCATAGGACACTGGTATCATCAGGGAGAAATGGGAAAAAATGGGCACCCTTTAAATGAAGAGAGCATAGAGGGAGGGCTAGACAGGGAGAGAGGGAGGGGCAGATAAATAATTCCTAGCTAGTGTAAAACAAAAAACCAGAGGGAATCATTAGTCCAATGACCTACTGACAATTTACACATGCAATATCTCTACATAAGTCCATGTGGATAGTTGAGGGCTCTATAACAATAAACAGTTCCAGTTAGGAAAACCTTTCTTTGAGTTGTTGGCCAGACTAGTCTAATAGTCTACCAAAATTATACACCCTATTGCCTCAGCCCTTCATTGTCTCCCAGTACTTGAAGGTAAGAACCTGTTACTGAAGATAGGACATACTTCAGACACAGAATTTGGAGCAATGGAGCTGAAACTGACCTGAAAGCCACACTCTCTGAAGACTAGTTCTCATAGCTGTAGAGAATACCACCCAAACTCCTGAGGAAGAACATCAGTCGATGGTCTAACACCAGCTTCTAGACCAAATAACCACATCAATGACCAGTGCAGCAAACAACACTGGTGTAGTAGTGGCACTTTTATTTTGGGCATAATCAACAGCTACATAATTGGACTTGAATTCCACTCACTAGGAGGACACTCGTGTGTGGTACTATAAATATAGTCAAATACATATGGCTAGAGAGTTCATAGACCTTAGAGAAAACCCCGGAGATCTCCTGAACCCAGCGGAAGGTACCGGGGCACGGGCTGACGATCCCCCCCCTCCCCCCGCCAACTGGGATTACGAAGAGGCATCTGAAGGAGGCAAGCAAAGCAAGCCTTCCAACACAGTGAAGAGGCATTTAGGACTCACATTGGAATACAGACAAGGAGAAGCCCATATGCCAGGATCACGAAGAAGAGACAACATTGGAAAGGGGCAAGATACTCCGGTGCCAAGCTTTACAAACCCTATGGAAAACTCCTGCAGTGGGATCCCTCTGGGGATGCCCCAGGACACATACATCAGAAACACAATTGGGAACATATTCAAAGAACTACGAGATCATAAAGAACAAATTGAAGAACTAAGAAAAGAGAATGAGGAAATCAAGAAGGACCTAGAGAGAGAGAATGACAAGCTCCGGAAGGAAGTAGAAACACTGAAAAGATCCCATGCTGAAAAAGATAAAGAAACCAACCAGCGAACAAAAGATCTAGAAGAAGAGATCGAGAAGCTCCAAAAAGAAGTAGAAATACTAAAGAAATCAGAAGAGGAAATGAAAAAGGAAATCAAACACTCATCCATTCAAGAGGAAAGGAATGAAAAAAGCCTCAGAAGCAGAATGGAGGAAGCAGAACAAAGAATATCAGACCTGGAGGACAACACAGAACAACTAAAAACCTCAAGGAAAGATTATGAAAAATTTAAAAATACACAAAAATGGAACAACCAGGAGCTGTGGGACACTATGAAAAGATCAAACCTCCGCATCATAGGAATAGAGGAAGGAGAAGAATCCCAAGAGAAAGGTATTGATCAGATCTTCAACAGAATAATAGATGAAAACTTCCCCAAACTAAAAAAGGACAAACCAATACCAATACAAGAAGCACATAGAACTCCAAACAGACAAGATCAGAAAAGAAATTCTCCACGCCACATCATAGTTAAAATGCTGGACACCCAAAACAAAGAGAAAATTCTTAAAGCGACAAGAGAAAAACAACAAGTGACCTATAAGGGGAAACCTATCAGAATAACAACGGACTTCTCACAGCAAACGATGAAGGCAAGAAGAACCTGGAGCAAAGCATTCCCAGTGTTGAGGGACAATGGATGCCAGCCCAGGTTACTATACCCAGCAAAAATGTCAATCATAGTGGAAGGAGAGAGGAAAATCTTCCATGACATAAACAACTTGAAAGAATACATGTCCGGAAAACCAACCCTTCAGAGAATACTTGAAGCAATCCAAAGAACAGAAGAAAGGAGCAACCAACCCCAGGCAACTAGAAGGAGAAATCAATAAAAGCATAACTGCAGAAGTAGAAACCTAAATCAAAACCGCAGATGGATAATAAGGCAAAAGGAAGCAACACAAACCTATCAGTCATAACCTTAAATATTAATGGACTAAATTCCCCAATCAAAAGACATAGACTGGGAGACTGGATTAGGAAACAGAATCCATCGATATGCTGTCTGCAAGAAACACATCTTACCTTCAAGGACAGGCACCACCTTAAAGTGAAGGGATGGAAAAAAATATTCCAAGCAAATGGTACCAAAAAGAAAGCAGGTGTTGCTATTTTAATATCGGATAAAATAGACTTCAAAGTAAAAGAAATCAGAAGAGACAAAGAAGGCCATTACATTTTCATCAAAGGAACAATCCACCAAGAAGATTTCACAATTATGAATATATATGCCCCAAATTCTGGTGCACCAAACTTTATAAAGACAATTCTCCAGGACCACAAGTCACAGACTAACCCCAGCACACTCATAGTGGGAGATTTCAATACCCCACTGAGTCCTTTGGATAGGTCAACAGGACAAAAAATAAACAGAGAGACATCTGAACTGAACGATATGATACACCAAATGGACCTCATAGACCTCTACCGAACATTCCATCCTAATACCAGAGAATACACTTTCTACTCAGCACCCCACGGAACATTCTCCAAAATCGACCACATCCTGGGACACAGAAGAAACCTCTACAAATACAAAAAGATTGAAATAATTTCATGCATCCTGTCAGACCACAGTGCAATGAAGCTCAACATCAACACCAGGACAAGCCCTCCTGCCTACAAGAACACATGGAGACTAAACAACACACTCTTGAATAATGAATGGGTCAAGGAAGAGATAAAGAAAGAAATAAAAACATTCCTGGAACTGAATGACAATGACAATACAACACAACAAAACTTATGGGATACCTTAAAAGCAGTCCTAAGAGGGAAATTTATAGCCCTGGGTGCCTACATTAGAAAAACAGAAAGAGCACAAGTGAATGATCTAACACTACAGCTAAAAGCACTTGAGAGGCAACAACAGATGAACCCTAAACGCAACAGACAGGAAGAAATAACAAAAATCAGAGCAGAAATCAATGAAATAGAAACAAAGAAAACAATACAAAAAATCAATGAAGCCAAAAGTTGGTTCTTTGAAAGAATAAACAAGATAGACAGACCTCTAGCCCAGTTAACAAAAAGAAAGAAGGAACAACTCCAAATCAATACAATCTGTGATGAAAAGGGAAATATCACAACGGACAAGGAAAAGATCAAGAAAATTATATGGGAATATTACAAGAACCTATATTCTACCAAGTTTGAAAATCTAGAAGAAATGGATGAATATCTGAAATCCTGGGAATCACCAAAGCTTGGCCAAGAGGAGACCAGCAGCTTAAACAGACCCATAACATATGAAGAAATAGAGGATGTAGTAAGAAGCCTCCCAACTAAAAAAAGCCCAGGCCCAGACGGTTTCACAGCAGAATTCTATAAAACATTTCAAAAAGACCTACAACCATTATTTCTGAAACTGTTTAGAAGTATACAATCAGAGGGAATTCTCCCAAATTCCTTCTATGAAGCCAACATCACTCTATTACCAAAACCAGGCAAAGATACAACTAAAAAGGAGAATTATAGACCCATCTCCCTCATGAACACAGATGCCAAAATTCTAAACAGAATACTGGCAAATCGCATACAGACCCACATCAAGAAGATCATCCATCATGACCAAGTTGGATTCATACCAGAGATGCAGGGATGGTTCAACATACGAAAATCAATAAACATCATCAAACACATAAACGGAATCAAAGACAAAAACCACACCATCATCTCAATTGATGCTGAAAAAGCCTTTGACAAAATCCAGCATCCCTTCATGCTTAAAGTCCTAGAAGGAATTGGATTGGAGGGATCATTCCTCAATGTAATCAAAGCCATATACAGGAAACCCACAGCCAATATCATCCTAAATGGGGAAATGACGGAAACATTCCCTTTAAAGGTAGGAACTCGGCAAGGCTGCCCCCTATCACCACTCCTCTTCAATATAGTGCTTGAAACACTTGCTAGAGCAATAAGGCAAGAAAAGGATATTAAAGGAGTACTAATTGGAAAAGAGGAAGTCAAACTATCCCTATTTGCTGATGATATGATTGTTTACTTAAGAGATGCAAAAAACTCCACCAGAAAACTCCTAGAAACGATTAACAGCTTCAGCAAAGTGGCAGGATACAAAATTAACCTTAGAAAATCAATGGCCTTTCTTTACACCAAGAACAAGCAACTGGAGAAAGAATTCAAAGAGACCTTCCCACTCACAATAGCCTCAAAAACAATAAGATACCTAGGAACAAACCTAACCAAAGACACCAAAGACCTCTACAACAAAAATTTTAAACCCTTAAAGAAAGAAATTGAAGAAGACCTCAGAAGATGGAAAAACCTCCCATGCTCATGGATTGGGAAAATTAACATTGTAAAAATGTCCATTTTACCAAAACTCTTGTATAGATTTAATGCAATCCCAATCAAAATCCCCAAGAGTTTCTTCACAGGCTTGGAAACAAAAGTTCTTAAATTCATTTGGAGAAACAAAAGACCCCGAATAGCCAAATCAATCCTGAGTGAAAAGAGCTACACAGGAGGGATCTCTATACCAGATTTTAAACTATACTACAGGGCTATAGTCATAAAAACAGCCTGGTACTGGCACAAAAACAGACCTGTTGACCAATGGAACAAAACCGAAGATCCAAATCTGAGCACATACAATTTCAGCCATCTCATATTTGACAAGGGGGCCAAGAAACCACAATGGAGAAAAGACAGCATCTTCAGCAAGTGGTGTTGGCAAAACTGGATCACCACTTGTAGAAGAATGAAATTAAACCCCTACCTCTCGCCCTGTACAAAAGTCAACTCCAGATGGATTAAAGACCTCAACGTGAAACCCCAAACTCTGAAGGTGATAGAAGAAAAAGTTGGCAGCAGACTACAAGACATAGGCGTAGGAAAAGACTTCCTAAATCAGACAGCAGCTGCACAAGAATTAAGGTCGACAATTGACAAATGGGACCTCATCAAACTCAAAAGCTTCTGTACATCAAAAGAAACAATCAAGGAAGTGAAGAGAAATCCCACAGAGTGGGAGGAAACCTTCACTGCAGATACATCTGACAAAGCATTGATTTCCAGAATATATAAACTACTCAAAAAACAAAGAAAAAAGAAAACAAATGACCCACTCAATAGATGGAGCAAAGAACTGAACAGAGACTTCACAAGTGAGGAATTAGAGATGTCTGAGAAACACCTCAAGAAGTGTTCAACATCACTAATCATTAAGGAAATGCAAATCAAAACCACTTTAAGATATCATCTTACTCCAATAAGACTGGCTAGGATCAAGAAAACAAATGATACCAAGTGCTGGAGAGGTTGTGGGGAAAGGGGAACACTCATCCACTGCTGGTGGGAATGTAAACTCGTACAGCCACTATGGAAAGCAGTGTGGAGAACCCTTGGAAGACTTGGAATGAACTTGCCACCCGACCCAGCCATACCACTCCTGGGCATGTACCCTCAAGACTCACACCACCACAGAGATACATGCACGGCCATGTTTATTGCAGCTCTCTTCATGATAGCAAGGATCTGGAACCAACCTAAATGCCCCTCAACTGACGAGTGGATAGAGAAAATGTGGTACATCTACACAATGGAGTTCTATGCAGCAGTAAAGAAAGACGACATCAGGAGCTTTGCAGGAAAAGAGGACATCATGCTGAGTGAAGTAACACAGTCCCAGAAAAACAAACGACGAATGGTATCCCTCATCTGTGGATGCTAGTGCCAATTACCTAGTTGTAGGTATTTCTTGTGTAGGGCCCCCTGAGCTTTTGTCCAAAGCAGTTGGGCATAATGCATATTGGAAACAACAACAACAACAACAACAGAAAGGACTGCATCAAAGAACTGACTGAAACAGTGAACTTCTGCTCAAAACAGTCAACTTCCTCATGGAGAATATTGAGAAAGGCTGAGAAAGATATGAAAAGCATGCATAAGCTCTTGCGGGGTGGGGGAATGGGCGGGAACACAGGTCTAGATTTGTTAAAAAAATAAAAATAAATTTATGTGAAAAAAAAAAAGAGGGGCTGGAGAGATGGCCTAGCGGTTAAGAGCACTGACTGCTCTTACAGAGGACCCAGGTTCGATCCCCAGCGCCCACATGGTGTCTGAGAACCATCTGTAACTCCAATTCCAGGAGAACTCCAGTTCCAGGGGAATCTGAGACCCTCTTCTGACCTCTGCGGCATTGCACGACATGGGTGCACAGACCTACATGCAGACAGTACATTCATACACATAAATAAATAAATAAAAATATTTTAAAAAAAGAGAAAACCCCAAGGTTTTCATAACCCCAGACAAATGTAATTTCTTAAAAATATGTATCCACAACGGGTCACAACCAGACATTGTGAATTGCCCAAGCCTAAATGGCACATCTACAGCACAACCCCTATTCTTAACTAACAGAACATAGAACAAGGAGTAAAGAGGACACAAATGAATCTCTCAATTCTCATTAACGAACCTCCCTCATTCATAGAAGGTCAAGAACACAAAAGATCACAAATGGCCAAAGTGTAGAGAATAAGAGTCTGTAGACTGTGGGTCCCTGGACAAAATTCCTATGTTTAACCTCACCCACCCAGGGCTCAGGGACCATTAGAGAAGTGGGGGCAGAAAGATTGTAAGAGCCAGGGAGGAGGTGCATGACCATATGGAAATAGAATTATACAAGATCCTGGGACCTTGCTCACATGAACTTACAGCAATAGTGTCAGCATGCACAAGCCTGTGCAAACTTAAGCAGACAAAACTCCATTACAGATCTGTGGAAATGGGTAATAAGCCCCAATCATACTCGAAGAATTACTGGCAGCTGAGTACTGCTGGGTGAGGAAGAGCTGATCTTCTTAAAGGGTAGGTCTTACCATAGGCTGACTAGTCACAAGTGGATGAACTTGCACTGAGGAAACTCTAGGGACACCATCTTGACATGATAGGCCTTAACACAAATGATAGAATGCATGAATTCCAGGGATAGGGGTCGCTATAGGAGGCTGCCAGTGGGGAAGGTGGTATAACGATAAGACTGAGATGTTCTGTTTGAAATACACAAAAATTTAACATTTTTTAAAAATAGCAATAGTAATCTCAAAACTAATCAGTTTGTGGGAGAAAAAAACTTCTTTTAGGGCCTGGAGAGATGGTCTAGAGGTTAAGAGCGCTGACTGGTCTTTCAGAAGACTCAGGCTCAATCCCCAGCACCCACATGGAGGCTGAGAACCATCTTTAACTCCAGTTCCAAAGGAATCCGACACCCTCTTCTGACCTCCACGGCATTGCACAACACAGGTGCACAAACCTACATGCAAACAGTACATTCATACACATAAAAAATAAATAAAAATTTAAAAAATACTTCTTTTAAAAGATTGGTTTGTATACTTGTCTAAGGCAAAGCCAATTTTTATTGAAGCTTTGTGCCTTTCATACAAAATTCCCAATAAGATCTAGACCTGTTCCCCCTTCCTTGCCCCCCCCACCCCACCAGAGCTCATGCATTCTGCCAAACATGTTTTTCATCTTTTTCTCAGTCCGTTTTAAAATTTCCGATGCAGAAGTTTACTGTTTCAAGCAGAAGTTCACTGTTTCAGTTAGTTTTTTAACCATCTTTGTTGTTGTTGTTGTTGTTGTTGCTGCTGCTGTTGTTCCTTCCAATTTGCATCACTCCAAAATATGCATATATGCATGCCACATATATCATAGGTTTTAGCATCTTCAGCTTATGTGGGTTTTTTTTTTTTCTTTATTAGGATGAAAGACGTCATGTTTGAAGCCTCCTCCTTGAAAAGCCCAAACAACCATCAGTCCTGCCCTTGTGCTCCACACTGGGGTTAAACATGCTAATTTTAATTAAACATGCTTCAGAATAGATAAGTAGGATCTTTTTCATGTTGTGCTTATAATTACTAAAATTTTGACTGAATTTTGACAGCTTTTTACTTAAATGGAAAAAGACCACCAGGCTTTAATAGAACTTACTGAGTTTTTTCATTAAGATATCTGGTCATCTGAAGAACAATATTCTGATAAGGAAATACCATGTATTAGGTGACTATCTGTAGTTGCATATCCAATATGTCCACTATTGTTTTTCCATTTCATTAATTATTTCTTCCCAGTCATAAAAATTACACTGCTACAGCATCAAAGAAAGCATCTAACCAAATATTTAACAGAGTTATTTGGCATCTGCTGTACCTAAAGATGAGGAAAACACGTGCAGGGAGTGGGCTGTGTCAGTATTACATTAGGGAAAACAATGGTGGATACTGATAAAACTTAGAAGTGTTTTTAGTGATTTGGTTATTATACTCTGTGAAAGGCTAAGCGCCCGTGGAGGTCTCAGACCTAATTTTTCTGAGTGCAGAAACATTTGCCTTCAATGGGTTAAAAAGACGCAGTGGCTGGAGAGATGGCCTAGCGGTTAAGAGCGCCGACCGCTCTTACAGAGGACCCGGGTTCGATCCCCAGCACCCACATGGCGGCCGAGAACCGTCTGAAACTCCAATTCCAGGAGAACTCCAGTTCCAGGGGAATCCGACACCCTCTTCTGACCTCCACGGCATTGCACGACACGGGTGCACAAACTTCCATGCAGACAGTACATTCATACACATACGGAAATAAATAAAATTAATGAAAAAAAAAATGAAAAAAAAAAAAAAGACGCAGTGGCAGCTGGGTCCCCAGTTCAACATGGCTGCCCAGAGTTCTGGCGTGAAACCCCGCTTCCACCCGTGCTGGTAAGATGGCAAAAGAGGGCCCAGCCTCATGTGGAGGGCCTTTTATATATCTCCACCACCACCCCAAAGTCCCAGAATTCCAAGGTCCCTTGCACCTTCCGTGGGAATGCCAGGATCACAAACGTCAGCACCTCGGGGAAACGCACTGTGCACCTGGGCTTCAATATCAGCCTTTCCCAATAAGTACCCAGTTTCTCTGGATGATAAGCCCCATTTCAAAGAAGAAATAATTTATCCCAGACAGATTTTAAAATTCAAACCCCATTCAAGGGAGTTAGATTTAAAATTAATATTCTGTAAATTCAGATGTCTCCGCTTATTTTGACTATAGTTGCTGCAACCACTCTACAAACACTATAGCAGCCCTCCCCAATATGGTTTTGATATGAATACTTGAGTCACCTGTGCCAGGCACAGCCCAAAAACATTAAATGAAAAATTACATAAATAAAAAATCTCTTACTGTCTCACTCTGTCCTGCTGAGGATATCACCTAGCTGTATATATTCCCTGCTCATTGGTCACTTCATAGCCATCCCAGTTATTAAATTGGCTATTGGGACTTTGCTGTGCTTGTGTTCAAATCTTCATCTTGTATACTAATGTTCCCAAGCATAATGGCAATGCAGACAAGGCACAGGCTATGAAACACAAAAGGGCAGACTGACTCTGGCACTAAGTAGCAGTGCTCCACGGCATATAGGAAAAAGCACACACAATGTTCAGCAAACTTCTAGATTTTAGGAATATTCCAAGGATCTTGCAATGTATAGGGCAGGATCGCAATATGTTCACTGTGTGGAGAGCTTTGGAGAATGACTATATGAGAACCACTACATTGCTCAAATTATGAGCTGGATCACTAGTGTTTTAACCATTGCCAGAGACTAAAACATTATTCGAAATATAACATAGAAATATGATAGAAGAAATAGAGGATGGAAAATTATTTGATCAGCTACTTGAGACATGACATGACTTCACTAAGGATTATGCTTGGTTCATTGCAGTTGGTCTGAAATGGCTCTGCAAAGCAGAGGTAACTGTAGCATTTCCATAGCACTGACTTAAGCCATCTACTTGCTGGAATCAGATAAAGCTGACCTCTCCTGATAGAATGCTTCTGGATCTTTCTGCCTTTCTTTCCTCTGATTAAATATTACAAAAATATGCCAATTTGTCACTTTAAAGGAACACCAACACATTAGCTTGCTTGGAAATATATTAGCTTGTGTGGGAACACCTACATCCATCTCTCTCTGTATGTACACAGTCTAATGCTTTTGGTTTTAGGTTACCACAAATGTTGAACAGTTCTATAATGTTTTGTGTAGATGATTAAACAGAAACAATACTGTGTACAATAACAGCTTGACTGTTCTACACAGTCATTAACTTATAACCCTTTCATGACTAACGTTTTCATATTTTAATATAAAATTCAAATATGGATTTCAATTAGCGAAACTTATTATTTATTGGGCCCCTTTATTTTCTGTAAAGTATATGGAAATTACTAACTGGAGAAGGAAGAATGAGAAATACAAAGAGCCACGGGTATATCACAATGCTGAAATCTTGCTGGGCAGAAATTCCAAACTCCTTTGAAATGGGCAAATTGATGAACTGGACTGTGTTCCTAAGGAAAGTCCCCAGTCTGGTATCTTTCTGGTCTTCTGACTTTGGCTTTGGGAAGTTCTTCCCTTCCATGGTCCTCTGGGGTCACATACACTGCCCATATTGGAAGGCATATCATTTTTCCATTTTAAATGTGGGAGAGGATGAGGAATTCTCTGTTCTGAACACAACACAACACTGCTTCTCAGCTGATTCAGGATTCAGGTGTTGAAGAGGTTTTTTTCCAGTGGTCAAATAACCACAAATACTTGTAGACCAGGCCTTCAATTTCTTTGAACACTAGACTTCTGGTTCATTTGGTTCTAGGAGTCTTATGTGAAAGAAGCAACAACCAAAGGCTTTGTCTGGATATTATCCTGACAGTGCTCTCAGAACCTCTTCCTTGAGCTAATAGCAATGACATTCAGTGTGAAACCAATAGCCTTAATCTGATTTAGTATCTGCCTTGGCTCACCTCTCTGGAAAGCCCTTGAGGAAGGCCCAGAGTGACAACTTTACTATTAGTTTGTTTACAGACACAGGTGGCTTTTCCTAGTCACTACTCCCTCTGTCAATTCAGATCACATGCTACCTGCTAAGAATAGAGCTACATTAGAGCCCCTTTCATCTCTGTATTTAACAACTTAATCCTTCCCACCCCACCCAACTCTGACTTGGAGCTCACAACTGAAAGCAGTAAGGCACAGTCCATTCTTATTAGTATCCTGAATTTCCTGATCTTTCTCCAGGAAGAACAAACCTGCCTTCTTAGATACTGCTCGTAAAGATTTTACTTGTTCTTAATATATAAAAAAAAAAAAGATTACTGAACTCCCAGACTTGTAGAGAACTACTAGGTCCTGAATGTTTCTTGCCTGGTCACCGCCCTCTGGCTACATTCCCAGAAAGCAGCAACCCACCCTTCACCGACTCCTCTGATATGACTCAGGCTCAAACATATGGCACTTCCTGTACCCGAGTCCTGCATGATTGACCCTTAATGGGGAAACCTATCCTGCACCTGGCCTAAATAACACAACCCCTACCCCAAACCCCTCCCCAAGGAGAGAAAAAGATAAAACACCCCGAGTCTGTGAGAGAAGTTGTACTCTCCATCCAGAGATGCCCACATCCTCAGGCCCTGGGCCACAGGATTTACCCTCCCAGGTTCACTCTCTGATAAATCTGCTCTGTAGAAAGTCAGTTTTCTCTCTCCCCTCCTGCTTTCTATTTCCTTGGGTACCCATTCAACATCTCTCAGAAAGTCTACCATTGAAACAAGGCCCCCCCAAATTGTGTAAACCCCACTTGATACCAGCTTTCATATTACAGTACAAGATGATTTGCTTAAAAAGGGGGTGGGGTGGGTGGGGCAAGCTTCAAAATGCATTTGTCCTGGTACCATCTTAGAATGAACAGATCCAATCATAAAGGGAGGGAAGTACTGGTACCGTCTTAGAATGAACAGATCCAAGCATAAAGGGAGGGAAGACCTAGTACCATCTTAGAATGGACAGATCCAAGCATAAAGGGAGGGAAGCCCTAGTACCATGTTAGAATGAACAGATCCAAGCATAAAGGGAGGGAAGCCCTGGTACCATGTTAGAATGAACAGATCCAAGCATAAAGGGAGGGAAGCCCTGGTACCATCTTAGAATGAACAGATCCGATCATAAAGGGAGGGAAGTCCTGGTACCATCTTAGAATGAACAGATCCGAGCATAAAGGGAGGGAAGCCCTAGTACCGTCTTAGAATGAACAGATCCAAGCATAAAGGGAGGGAAGCTCCATGTACTTTTTGTCTTGGAGCTTCAAGTTTGCTTGGGTTTTCATAGGGTGGAGAGGGAACAGAAGAGGGGAGGCCAGCAGCTTTCTTCTTAAGGAAGTGGACAAGAAACCTGCCCTCATACCTCAGTTCTGTGCATGGAGTTCCTGCTAATTGTGGGAGTCCCCACCCCCGGGGTGATGAGGTCTGACAGCTCAGAATTAACATGGTCAATTCCAGGACCCGTGTTTTTCTGCAGAGAATCTGTTTATTTCCCCCAAGGACCCAGAGTTATATAGACAAAAAGTTGACAGCCATTTGCAAGCCTGTGCATAAGCAACATTCCAGGGAAAAGTTTGAAAAAAGCAGAGCACTTGACCTTTTTACAGAGAAGTCAGGAGAAATTTGCACAAATCACCTGTCTGAGTCCGGTACCCAGCCAGCTTGCTATCAGACATGCAGTGTTCTGCCTGGCAGGGCTCTGACACACTGTGCCCAACATCTCCTCTGTTATCTGAAGCAGCAGTCTGGGCTTCAAGGTCCCAAGTTTCAACTTGCTCTAAGCTAAATCATCCTGGTCTACAACAATTCTGCTTGCAAACCATTTACTAGAATTCAGCCAGGTGGCCATACTTTAATTGATAAGGCTCAAGATGAGATATGCTAAGCTGTGCAATGGAGTTTCTATCACTAAAAGGCAAAACAGAACAGGAACTGGAGACCATTTAGCAAATGTAGCGATCACTTTAGTAAATTTCATTGTTCTCTTGATTTTTTTTTTCATATCACCTTGGGAAAAAATAGCATACATATTTAGAAACTATTTTTATCTTTCAGGTTTCATGCAAAGTTATATATTTTCAACTTAGATATCAAATGATTTTTTAAATATTCTGCCTGCTTATCAGCACTCAGCAGTCAATAAAAACTGACTTCTGCATGTTTACTTTTTATGGGTCTAGTCACATTCCTTTTCAGTGCTGCAGTAAATTCTCTAAATTTCTACCTTCTGCTTTCTGAAATGTTCACTAAAACCCAAATTTCTTACTAATGTACCTGATGGCAGGACACTACTTATGGTAGATACAAAAAGTGGAACTAGAGCGCTGTGGATGTGGCTCAGTTGGTAGAGTGCTTCCCCAACACACATGAACTAGTGGGTTGCAGACATGGCTCAGTTTGTAGAGTGCTTCCCCAACACACATATACTAGTGGGTTGCAGACTTGGCTCAGTTGGCAGAGTGCTTCCCCAGTACACATGAACTAGTGGGTTGCGGACATGGATCAGTTGGTAGAGTGCTTCCCCAGCACACATGAACTAGTGGGTTGCAGACGTGGCTCAGTTGGTAGAGTGCTTCCCCAGCACACATGAACTAGTGGGTTGCAGACGTGGCTCAGTTGGTAGAGTGCTTCCCCAGCACACATGAACTAGCCAGACGTGGCTCAGTTGGTAGAGTGCTTCCCAGCACACATGAACTAGTGGGTTGTAGATGTGGCTCAGTTGGTAGAGTGCTTCCCAGCACACATGAACTAGTGGGTTGCAGGTGTGGCTCAGTTGGTAGAGTGCTTCCCCAGCACACATGAACTAGTGGGTTGAGGACATGGCTCAGTTGGTAGAGTGCTTCCCAGCACACAGGAAGCCCTGAGTTTGAACCACAGCAGCACGTGAGCCGGGAGTGGCACACACCTGCACTCTCAGCACCTAGGAGGTGAGGGCTGGAGGATCGGAAGTTCACCCTTGGGGTACATTGTGAAGTTGAGGCCAACATGGGATACATATGACCCTGTTTTAAAACAAAATAAATAGGAAATTGGGAATGATTAGATATTTTTATATGGGGTAGAGTTGAGAGAAGGGGGAGTTTTTCTTCACTGCTGCAACAGTGCTTTTCATCGTGGTTTATGCTTCTAACTTCTGTGACTACATAATTAAGTCACTGAGCGCAGCTTTACTCAAACTACACAACGGTCTCTGGCATTCGTTTTCACTATTGTCTCACTCTTATCATTGCTGTTTTACTCATTCCCTTCAGCCATCAAGCTTTTCCTACTGCTTCTCTTCTGAAAATTTCTGTGTAGTTGAACATTTATGCTTATGGCTTCCTCTGTTCGTGTGTGTTTGTGTGTGCGTGTGTGTGTGTGTGTGTGTGAGAGAGAGAGAGAGAGAAGTATGAGAGAGGCATGTGACAGAGGTGTGTGTGTGTGTGTGTGTGTGTGTGCCAGAGAGAGAGAGGTGTGAGAGAGGCTTGTGTGTGTGTGTGTGTGTGTGTGTGTGTGTGTGTGTGTCCGTCCTCTGGTACTCTTAGAAAAAGTTAATGTAAAATAATGCTTGGCCTTATAAAGCAGGACATTTTTGGAAGCCTTTCTGTATTTGGAAGTCAGAATCTCAACACAATGGGTTTTCTGGTCCTATCTGTAATATTTGAGGCCTGTCATCTGACCCTTAATGAGAACCTACTGACATCATCTTCAGTGTAGCAATGTCCTTCCTGGATGTCCAATTACATAAAATTCACAGGTAGCCTGTGATCAATAATAGAAAATCCCACTCCTAAACAAAGAAGAGACAGAAAGGGAAATAGGAAGAGGAAAGGAGGGAGAGAAAAGAAAAATAAGAAAGGAAGATTCGAAGTTGCCATAGTAAATTAGATCACTAATTGAAAATACTTGGGGTTCGATTAAACTCAGCTGAAGTAATTCTCTTGTCTCCACAGCTGACCTCTCAACACTTCTGATATTCCATCAGTGTTCCCATAATAGTTCAGACAATGGCAGACTTCTGTGAACCCAGCATGAGGCATTTCTTTTATAGAATTGCCAAGTTGGAACAAGAACAGCAATTTTCCAAGTATTAGGAAGATGAAATGTTGTCTCTATTCACCCCCTGGCACCATTTATTTTCTATTTTAGAAACAGATTTGTAGGCTGAAGGTAGAAGTGACACAATATAGGAACATTTATCAACTTTTCATTACATCAACCATTCCCCAATATGCCATCTAGCCAGAATGCTAGCTTTTTTTTTTTTTTTTTTTTTTTTTTTTTTTTTTTTGTAAAGGAATTATTTGTGTGTTTATTTATTTATTTATTTATTTATTTATTTTTTTTTTGGTCTTGTTAAGGCAGGGTCTCCCAGTAGCCCCAGATGTCCTGGAACTCATTATGTAGACCAGACTTCCCTTGAACTCACAAAGATCTGCCTGCCTCTGCCTCCAAGTGCTGGGATTAAGAGTGTGTGACACTACACCCAGATGTGAAGATGTCACATCCCCTGGAACTGGAGTTATGGACAGTGGTTGACTTCCCTGTGGGTGCTGGGAATTGAACCTTGATCCTCCGGAAGAACAGCAAGTGTTCTTAACAACTGAGCCATCGCTCTAACCCCCTAGATAATACTATCTTTATTGCATACCTTTTTATCCAGGTTGACTAATAATCACCCTGTCCCAAACTGTCCACATACCTTGACAGTCTCCTGGATTCTGTAAGTGTTCATTGATAACAGTGAAGGGGACTTTGCCATGTGATTAAATTAAGGATGTCAAGATGAGAATCTTATCCTAAATAACTCCTGAACCCAATCATCCCCTGGTCCCAAAGTAAGCAAGAGTCCCTATCAATGAAGGAGGAATAAAAGAACTTTGCAGTATCTTCTCAACTCAGGAACCAAAGTGTTCCTTTGAACATATGGGGCAAATCAACACCCCATCAGTCTCACAGAGGGGAGATGAAAACTCTATAGGCTCCACATGGAACATGATTTGATCATCTTTCTGATTTTATCTCCTACCTATTTCTTTCACCCTCAGTCCACTCTACCTATGTTGGCTTCCTCAGAATTCCTTGTAAACCCAAGCATCTTCCTTTCCTAGGACCTCCCACTTGCTCTCCCTCTGTGTGAAGGAGCACAGGCCTCTCTATCCAAGATCTTCCCAGGGATCATTCCAGCTCCCTTTTAGCTCTCTGTCCAAATGTCATCTTTTTTGGAGAGTGCTTCCCTGTCCACTCTGACATAGAATCCCTCATCTGCCAATTCCTATCCACTTCCCCTACTTTATTTTTCTTCACATTCATTATAGACTGGTATGATATGGATTCGAGTATTTGCTAATTTCTCTTCTATACCCACAGCTTCTTTTCTCTCTGCCCTCAGCTATAAGCCTCTGGATCAAGCCAGTCTGCTATGAAGCAAATACTATAATCAGTATCTGATTGTACCATATTAAACACCAAAATAAAAAGCATCACAAAGTAAGTCTAGACCAGGAACGCAGTAATAATTTACCTGTGTGGAAGTACTGTTGATTTATGTTCTAAAGGATAACTGCATAGGATTGTATGTTTCAGTGTTTTAAGAACCTAGTGAGGTCAGTTTTTTGAGATAGAGTCTTGAGTAGTCCAGGCCTCGACTCACTGTATAGCCAAGGATAACCTTAGATTCCTGATCCTCGTGCTTCCATCCACCAGGTGCTGGAATTACAGGTATGTATCACGACATCCAGCTGAGATCCGCATCTATTACTATAAAGAAAAAAAGAGTGTCTTCTACCACACTGTTTGGATGTATACATCTTTGCAGGGGGTTTTTTGTTGTTGTTGTTGTTGTTGTTGTTGTTGTTGTTGTTTGGTCTTTTAGAGACAGCGTCTCCCTGTAACTCCAGCTGTCCTGGAACTCACTCTGTAGACCAGGCTGGCCTTGAACTCACAAAGATCCGCCTGCGTCTGCCTCCCAAGTACTGGGATTAAAGGCGTGCACCACCATTGCCCGGCTCAGGGGTTTTTTTAATGCTAATTTTTGTTGTAATCAGGCAGCCCAGTGTTTTAATGAATTTGAAGAGAGAGATAACTACCATATTTGTTGATTTAAAGGTTAAAGCCTGTATCTAGAATGATGACAAAGTAATCTGATGCTGTTGGCGTTTGTACATTTTTAAACTGTTGCTTTGAATCTGAATCTGATTTGAGGCAAGGGTAGAACATGAATCAACGTCAAAGAAATGTTTTACCAGTTATCAAATACTGTTTTCAGGGGAACAATATTTCAAAGGAACAGTTTCCTCTACTCTGGCTTTAGTCTGTCCATCTTTTAATTTCTTAAGGAAGAGCTTAAATCATTCATTTGAGGCCTTCCTGTTAGTCTTATATCAGCATTTAATATTGGATATTTCTTTTAAAGCATTAAGTTGGTTTCATCCTACACACACTTTGATTATTAACATTAAATATTTTCTAATTCCTGTTGTGATTTTTTCATTTCACACACATTTAGGAATTCCCCCATCAATTCTACTGTGACTGGAGAACAGAGTTTGTATGATTTCATGCTTTAAGTTATTTAACATTTACCTCATGGCCAAGAATATTTTTTTCTTAGTGAATATTTTAAGATCTTTTAAAAGAAAATAAGGATCCTGCTGATATTGGCATTCAATAAATATTCATTAGATGAAACTGGTTCAAAGATAGTTCAAGTCTTCTAGTCCTTGCTGATTTTCTTACTCTATCAACTGCTAACATGATTTCCAAGCGCCAATGTAGCTCCATGTTTTCTTGAATTATTTTCATATGTAAAATTTTGATCCATGATCAGTTTATCCAGAGATACCTACTTAGATGTGTTTCTCCTTCCCACAACAGAGCATTTCATCATTCATATTTGAGAAAACGCAGTATGTTGATTTTTAAGAGACAGTTCTGTTAGGGATATACATGGTACATGATATATTTTTAAGTAATTAAGATGAGACTTTTAAACTAAGTAAAAGCAGAGAGAATATGAGAAGACCAAACCAGAAAAAAAAGGTTGTTTCCCCTTTTTTTCTTATATAATCATCTTTCAAAATGAAACAAACAAGTCATAGCTGAGGTCACAAAACCCATGGGTCTTTTCTTTTTTTTTTTTTTTTTTTTCTTATTTATCTATTTATTTATTTATTTTGTCTTTTTGAGACAGGTTCTCCCTATAGCCCCAGCTGGCCTGGAACTCACTCTGTAGACCATGTTGGCATTGAACTCACAAAGATGTGCCTGCCTCTGCCTCCTGAGTGCTCAGATTAAAGGCATGCACCACCATGCCTGGCTCCATGCGTCCTTTCACATAGGCACCTTCCTTCTTGGTCTTTTGCACGAGTTATGCCATAATTCTGATTCCTTATTTTAAATTCCTGAGATACACAACTTCTTACTAGATTACTTATTTCTATCAGAACTTTAATTTTCACTAAAGTGTGTGTATTTCTATGTATGCATGTGATATGTGTATGTGTGTATCCATGTACAATGTGCATATTTGTATGATGTGTGCACATGTGTATGTATGTGATATATGTACATGTGTGTGGTGTGTGCCATGTATATTTGTGTATGTTGTTTTGTTCTGTGCATGCATGTGTGATGTATATATGTATTGTCATGTGTGATGTGTGTGTGTTTAGTTGATTTCTAGTGACAAATTTCACACAGATATCAGCATTTTAAATTATATAGGACAAGGAAGGGTCTCCAATAGTATCTAAGGATTAAATGTATGTTTTGGTTTTCTAACCCCAAAATTTATAAGAAAAAAAGGGAGAAATAAACCTATTGTTTTATATTAAAAAATAAAAATAACAGAAAATAATTGTGAAACATTTTTTATGTTTAGGCTTCATAAAGCTACACTTCAAATCCCAGAGGTTAATTTCTATGAGGAAGTACACAGATCTGAATTTTTTTAGTCTTTTTGAGACAGGGTCTCCCTGTAGCCACAACTGGCCAAGAACTCATTCTATAGAGCAGGCTGGCCTTGAACTCACAGAGATCCACCTGCCTCTGCCTCCAGAGTGCTAGGATTAAAGGCGTGTGCCATGTATTTTAAGGTGACCCAGTGTCATAGGATAATGGAACATTCCCCAAACCATTTTTGTAGGAATGAAACTTTGCCTGGTTCGAGGCAAGGACCTGTAAAACCTGTCCTGAAGAACCTCCAAGAGTTATCTGATATCTCTATGGACATTCACTTGTCTCTGTGGGTTATCTATAGCTCCGTGAGGTCAGGATATTGCAGTGTTTTTCCTACCTTGCCTATCTCTGCAAAGTTACAGAACCGAATGGCCCTTTTCCTTGAGGTATTGAGCAAAATGTCACACCTCTAGTTTACTGGTTGCACAAACAGGAGCTCTGCAGCCCCCCAGTAGGAACCAAGGTGATTCATCCTTCCCTTCTGCCTGCCCCCCACTTCCTTGCCCAGAGAACAGTAGCCTTTAGTATATAAACAAGTTGCTGGCATGAATAAAATTGAGTCTTCCTCCTGGAGTTTCTCTGAGAGTCCGTGTCTTTCTTTTCCTGTTGTGTAACTTTCCCATGGTCTCCTCCCCTCTCCTTGCCAGAGCTAAGCCTAGAGGCTGTCAGCCTGCAGGCAGGAGACAGCCTCCAAAGCTTGCAGTATAGTAGAACTACCAGCCTGGTTCTAGGAAGGAAGAATATCAAGTGGATTGCAACCATGCATGATTTTTTTAATTTATATACATATATGTATATATAAATATTACAAGATTATGTTACTAATCAGATCTAGACCCATGTCCCCCACCCTACCCCCCACCGCACCAGAGCTCATGCATTCTGCCAAACATACTTTTCATCTCTTTCTCAGTCTTTCTCAAAATTCTCCATGTGTAAGTTGACTGTTTTGAGCAGAAGTTCACCATTGCAGTCAGTTCTTTGATGCAGTCCTTTCTGTTGTTGTTTTTCCAATATGCATCACTCCCAACTACTTGGACAAAAGCTCAAGGGGCCTTGCACAAGAAATACAACTAGGTAATTGGCACTAGCATCCTCAGATGAGGGATACCATTTGTCGTTTGTTTCTCTGGGACTGTGTTACTTCACTTAACATAATATCTTCTAGTTCCATCCATTTACCTGCAAAAGTCATGATGTCATGTTTCTTTACTGCTGCATAGAACTCCATTGTGTAGATGTACCACATTTTCTCTATCGATTCGTCAGTGGAGGGGCACTTGGATTGGTTCCAGCTCCTTGCTATTGTGAAGAGAGCTGCAATAAACATGGCTGTGCATGTATCTCTGCAGTAAGATAGGTCTTGTGGGTACATGCCCAGGAGAGGTATGGCTGGGTCAGGTGGCAAGTTCATTCCAAGTCTTCCAAGGGTTCTCCACACTGCTTTCCATAGTGGCTGTACAAGTTTACATTCCTACCAGCACTGGATGAGTGTGCCCCTTTCCCCACAACCTCTCCAGCACTTGGTGTCATTTGTTTTCTTGATCCTAGTCAGTCTTATTGGAGTAAGATGATATCTTAGAATGGTTTTGATTTGCAGTTCCTTAATGATTAATGAGGTTGAACACTTCTTAAGATGCTTCTCAGCCATCTCTAATTCCTCACTCATGAAGTCTCTGTTCAGCTCTTTGCTCCATCTATTGAGTGGGTCATTTGTTTTCTTTCTTCTTTGTTTTTTGAGTAGTTTATATATTCTGGAAATCAATGCTTTGTCAGATGTTTCTGTGATGAAGGTTTCCTCCCACTCTACGGGATTTCTCTTCACTTCCTTGATTGTTTCTTTTGATGTACAGAAGCTTTTGAGTTTAATGAGGCCAAATTTGTCAATTATCAACTTTAACTCTTGTGCAGCTGCTGTCTGATTTAGGAAGTCTTTTCGTACACCTATGTCTTGTAGTCTGCTGCCAACTTTTTCTTCTATCACCTTCAGAGTTGCAGCCATGCATGACTAAAGGACAATACAGACGATAGTAAACTCCCACACATTTTCTTTAATCCCATGTGTTCTTCCTTTTAGAAGTTTGTTTGGTGTTCTCCCTACATGCTGATTTCACATGTGCTACAAAAATTTCATTGACCATATTTGTCTTGGGTGCAAAATTGTTCAACTCCTTGGCTGGCCCTTTCTAACTGCTTTTGTAAATCCTTTTGATCCCTTCTCCCTACCAACTGCTGTGTTTACAAAGTGTAGGCTCCTCGGTCCACCAGACAGGCAGCTGCAGCCACTGGTGCTGTCTGTGGCCACCCAAGGTTTCAGACTCCGGGGTGTCCCCATGCCATTGCTGTCCCACTGGTCCTTCCAATCGCAGTCCTTCCACTGTAGTGCTGCTGTCCCCAGGCATTGCTGTCACTACCTGAGCCTGGCCTGGGGCTTTGGAAAAGCACTTCCAGGGGTGACAAAAGAAACTCCTGCACAATCTCCCTCCCTCTATCAACTCCAGCCCCTGACATCAGATATGCCTCCTCTCTGAGAGCTGTGTGCTTGGTACTGGGTCTAACTCCAAGTTTGCTCTCTGGCCTCTATTGACTAAATATCATCTACCTGGAGAACTGGCTCAGCAGTTAAGAGTACTGCTGCTCTTGCAGAGGATCCAGGTTTGGTTCATTTACCACACAATGGCTGCAAATAACTTTAGTTCCAGGGAATCCAACAACCTCTTCTGGCCTCCACAGTCATTGCACAACATGGGTGCCTGACACTTAAAAATACATGCAGGCAAAGCACTCATAAACATAAAAATAAACTACATAAACATCATCTGCCCAACCATGCCTCCTCCAACCACCCTAAAACCACACCTAGCACCTCACTGCCAAAGCCTGGCTCTCTGTTACTGGAGCTCTAGATTATGGAGTTCTAGATTCTTCCCCAACTTCTGCCATTCACAGACTTTGTTTCAAAGACACTCTGTAATACTTAAAATCTGTTTTAATAACCTAATCATAGAAAAGTTGTTTGGTCACTGTGCTGGATAGCTTTAGTGTCAACTTGACACACCTGGGTTGAGGGAGCCTCAATTGGGGAATTTGCTCCATTGGCTTGTGGCCCCATCTATGGAGTATTGTCTTGATGGTCGAGCAGTGTGGGAGGGCCCAGCCCACAATGAGTGGTGTCACATGGGCAGGTTGTTGTGTACTGTATAAGAGGGCAGGTTGGGCATGAGCCAGGGGAGCAAGCCAGTGAACAGCGTTCCTCCATGGCTTGTGCTTCAGCTTCTGCTTCCAGGTTCCTGCCCTGAGTTCTTGCCTTGGGCTCCCTGAGTGAGAACTGTGACCCAGGAGATGTAAGCTGAATAAACCCTTTCCTCCCCAAGTTGGTATCGGTCAGAGTGTTTTGTCATAGCAATGGAAGACAAACTAGGGCAGAAATTGGTACCAGGAGTGGGGTATTGCTATGACAGACCTGACCTTGGTGTTTTGGGGAAGGATTGTGGAGGCATTTGGAACTTTGGGCTGGGAAGATCATTGAATCCCTAAAGATTGTTGCTATGGAGCTTGTAGCAGTTTTGCTGAAGGATTTGTAGAAGGTGGAAGTTTCTAGTTTCAAAAGGAAGCAGAGATCATCAGTACTGTTTAATCTGTGGGTTCTAGTCAGTTGGGACTGAAGAATCAGCTGTAAGTAACAAGAAACCAGAACCTGAAGTGAAATCTTTGTTGTACTGGGACAATTGATGCTGGTTAGCTGGGGCTGAAAAATCAGCTGTAAGTAACAAGAGACCAGCATCACTGTGGTGAAATCTTCTGGGAGGAATTTCTTCAGGGTCACCACACAGAAGCTGTGATCCAGAAGGGGCCTGAGCCTCCATCTAAAGCCAGAAGCAGGACTTGATAGTGTATAAGAGTCTCCTATATGGTTCTGGTGTTGAAATTTGAGGGGGTCAGAGAGTACCTGAGGCTTGGCACTGTGAGAGGTCAGGAAAGACCATTGGTGGAAGAGCACCTCGGTTGCAGTGAAGACCCCAGGATTGCAGGGGTCATGGAGAGAAGCTGAGGCTTTGCACCAGGAGAGGTCAGAAGAGACCATTGGAGAAGATGCTGCCTCAGTTTCAGTGGCGACCCCAGCTTTTTGGAGATGCCAGGACCATGGGATGACCACCAAGAGCAGTGGCAGGTGTGAAATAGAGCTGGCCTGGGCCTGTGAGATGAGCTGTGTGTGCCATGGACAGCAGAGTCGGAGAGGAGGAGCTGCCGAAACCCTTTGGAGCCCAGAAGATTGTGAGTGAATCCGAGGTGTCCAGCCTTGAGCTACTTTGCTGGACTTAGGTTTTGTTTGAGAGTGCCTGATTCTTCCCTTTGAAATAAGACAGTACTTGTTTTAGATTTACAGCAGCCTACAGTTAAGAGACTTTTAATAGACTGAACTTATAAGCATTTGGACATTTTAAGGACTGTGGGGCTTTTAAGGTTGTACTGTCTTAGGTTGTGATTAATGTTAACATCATACTTTGGGGATAAGAACTGGAAAGGTGGTGTTTTAATAGTGATGTGTTTTGTGTGTCAAGTTGACAAGGGGTCAATTGTGCTGGATAGCTTTAGTGTCAACTTGACACACCTGGGTTGAGGGAGCCTCAGTTGGGGAATTGGCTCCATTGGATTGGCCTCTGGCCATATCTATGGAGTATTGTCTTGATGGTCGAGCAGTGTGGGAGGGCCCAGCCCACAATGAGTGATGCCACCCTGGGCAGGTTGTTGTGTACCGTATAAGAAGGCAGGCTGGGCATGAGCCAGGGGAGCAAGCAAGTGAACAGCTTTCCTCCATGGCTTGTGCTTCAGCTTCTGCTTCCATGTTCCTGCCCTGAGTTCTTGCCTTGGGCTCCCTGAGTGAGAACTGTGACCCAGGAGATGTAAGCTGAATAAACCCTTTCCTCCCCAAGTTGGGGTTGGTCAGAGTGTTTTGTCACAGCAATGGAAGACAAACTAGGACACTCACTGAATGAAAAGTATTTAAAATCACAGGGTGTAGTGGTGCACGCCTTTAATCCTAGCACTTAGGTGGCAGAGGCAGGTGGATCTTTGTGAGTTCAAGGCCAGCCTGTTCTACAGAGCGAGTTCCAGGACAAGCTGGGGTGGCTGCAAGGAGACCCTGTCTCAAAAAAACAAAAAATAAATAAATAAATAAATGTTAAATTAATATCTACTTACACATAAAAGTATTTACCCATAAAAGCACAAGTCATTAAGTCATCAAAGTTGAATAAAATGTCACAACACACATTTTCAAAAGATATATTTTAGTGATGAAAAACAGCATTTGATACATATATTTTGTGATGTTAAGCGTGTCCTGTCAAATACATAAAGTTAAATTGGTAAGAATACAATTTGCTTTATGATAAAAGAGTTGTGATTTCAAAGGTTCATAAAAAGACTTAAGAAGTTCCCCTTAAAAAATGACACATGGAAGTAAATGGTATCAGAGTCACAGTAACTTGAGAAGGAGAACAGCAAGACATTGGTAGAGCCACCTTAAGATAAATTTTACTGCAAATATACAATTTTTTGGAGAAAATGCCCAGAAGAACCTCAAAAGTGTTACAAATTTCTTCTCTACTGTAGTAAAAACAATTTTGGCTAATGGTTGCTGAATTATAAAATTCCCTTTCCCCCAAACTCCCCTAGATAGCATAGTCTTTTACTTCAAAAATCATATAAAAAGTATAAATCCCTTTTGAGGAATGCTAATATTGATCTGAAATAAAATTTTGCTTTAGGTTACTTTGAAATAATAACATAAGATCATTTCTTTTCAAAAATAATTTCAACTCCATACTAGGCATTTTAAACAATAGCCATTTGGCTAAGGCTAATTTCTTAAAGCAAAACAAACAGAAAGTAAACAAATTCCCAACAGCAAAATGAAGTGGCCCCCAATGAGACCGAATATTTGCTGGGGTTTTATGAAATTCAGTTTACCACCTACTGGAGTCCCAGCCCAGGAACCAGCCCGTGAATGTGGGCGGCTCATGTCCCTGTTTTATGATGACAATTGGTGTCCTCTTGTCTCTTCCAGAAGGGTCTGTTTCAAGGTAAGTTTTAGCTAAAAGAGTTGCAAAGATACAAGTTCAGTTAGTTTCAGTTAAATTGAAGTATACAATGAAAATTCTTCCAATAGAATGAAGAATTAAGTTCTTCTTGCCCCCAGGTAGCCAAATAGGAATGGTTTCTCATTCATTTCTCTCATCTACCATGAAATGATTCATTATAAAGTATCACTCATGTCTTAAAGGATTCCAAATATTGTAGAATTCTGTTCATAACAATTTTTGTGATACTGTTTAAAAAACTAATATGGAGGGGCATTGTTTCCAGCTGGGCGTGTTGGTGCACGCCTTTAATCCTAGCACTCAGGAGGCAGAGGCAGGTGGATCTTTGTGAGTTCAAGGCCAGCCTGGTCTACAGAGTGAGTTCCAGGACAGCTGGGGCTACAGGGAGACCCTGTCTCGAAAAGACCAAAAATAAATAAATAAATAAATAAATAAATAAATAAAATAAGGCATTGTTTCCAAAAAAGAAGTTTGAAAAAAATCTAGGCTATCACAATTATGGAGGTTTCACTATTAGCATAATAAAACAAGTATTCATTTTTCAGAAATAATCGTGTTCTAAATTAGATAACAAAACATTTTTCTCGTATCTATTATGAAAGTCTTTAGTTTTAAAAGACACCATTGCTCTTGAGTTCTGATGAAGACATCTAAGCTACTTCTCAGTTTTGATGCGTATCTTTGAAGATAAGAAAGAGCAGCCAGGCCCTCTGCAATAACCACATTAGTTAACTACTGTAATTGTCCCTAGATATCTTACCAGACTTCAGCGATTCTCTTTTCTCAACTTCATTTGCATCTTTGCCAATCCAGATAAATATCTGAAAATGGAACAATAACACATAAGTTTGAGAAGTGCTGACTCAATGCTCAGCATGAAGTCAAATGCTTCACCCACTCTGCTCACTTTGCTTTCACAATAACCCAGACAGCAGAGAGGTGAAGGTGGGCCCTGTGGAAGTCCCCCCTCCCTTTTCTCAAGGCTCACTCTCACTGGGAGTCACTGCGTTTACATCCAGCCACTCAGACTAGAGTTCACACTCTAGTGTTTTACATGGAGCCTTGTAGGTTATGAAGTAAGATTACTTTCACAAGAACAACAGATTCCTGGCATTTTTTACATCCACCTGCTAGGCCTTGTGGTAGTCATTATCTCCATTTCCCAGCTAAGCAAAGAAGGATTGCATTCAGACACAGAGCTTGTTTCTGGAGAGCTCCAGCTACCCCTTAGGAATCTCTGGCTTCAGTCTACTGTCTTCTTGTATGGTGCCATGTAAAACTAGTAAAGTGCTTGTGGTGGTTTGAGTGAGAATGGCCCCATTGGTGCCACACATCTAAATACTTGGCCCAGTTGGTGGGGCTGTTTGCAGTGGTTTAGGAGGTGTGGCCTTGCAAGTCCCAGGGGGTGGGCTTCAAGAGTTCATCACCTTGCCCCATTTTCTAGCATCACACTCTCACTTCCCTTGCCTCCTTGAAGATGTGAGTGTTCAGCTTTCTGTTCCCACTGCCATGCCCCATAAGCCAAATATATTCTTCCTTCTACAATGTAAGTTGACTTGGTCATGATGTTTCAATGGAAAAGTAATTAATACAGTGCTCTATTAAATATCAAAAGTTTAAACTTTTTAAAATTAAAAACCTTACACATATAATCAGTATAGTATATAAATAGGCATATGTGTAATCTGTACATATCCTTTACTTTGTCAAATGTGTGGGTTGAGTATTTTAATGCTGAAAAGGTATTCTCCTGAATTACTTTGTACTTGTCACTTTACAATCATTTGTTAGCAGAGCAACTTCAGTCAAATTAAGTTCTGGTTGTATTCTATTCACACACAAAGTATTGTGATACTTGTGTGCAGGGCACAAAAGACACCATGACTGCATGGTACCTTGGATAAAAGTGATAATTTATCAGTAAGTGAGATGTAGGATGGGGCAATCTAGGATTGGATCCCCGATTCAGGTATGTTCCTTGAAGATCAGAGGCTGAGGTGTGATTTAACTAAGTGGTTCAGCCATTAGAAACAGTCCTAAAACAAGCTCTCTGGCTAATTTTAAGACTAGACCTAATTCAGGTAAGTGTTTCACACTTGCTCTAAATAATTTAATTCCTAAAGTATTTATTTGTCCTTTTCACAGTTTATTTACATAGAGATTTTAAAAGTCCTTGAGAAGGGGGATGTAAAGTCACCACTGATTTAAATTAAGATATATAAAACAGCCATATGTTGCTGCTTAGAGTCAGACCTATCCTCTGCCTAGTACTTCCCCAAAGGATGGGTTCCCTAGAACATTAGTCAAAATTCAAGAGAATTCTCAATATTTTGGTATCTCTCACAGTGTTGTACATATTCATGTACTTATTATATAATGAATGTATGAATAAATTAAGAGTACAGTCTATAAAGAAATGAAAAGTTAAAGGGTTTGTCTTCATAAAACTATAAAGTCAAGGGTAGAAGTCGTGAAATTATTTTCACAGTAAGAAATCAACTTCTATACAACAGTTTAATTTTTTGCCAAAATATGTGAAATTTCTCTTGAGTACAGCCTAGTCCCCAGACCCATTTATTATTAGAATTTCAATTTCTCAAAGCAAGTTCTGTCAGTTCCCAACTAAAAGGACATTCTCTTGTTATGACCAAAATATGGCTTCTACCTGTTCCCATGCATCAAGTAGCATAACATCATCTTCTGCTAAGTCATCCTGGGTGAACTCTCCTGGAACCTCTTCAATCTGAAATGTTTGAAGAACTTTATTATCAAACAGTACAGCGAAGAAGTTTCTGGTAATTAAGAGACAAATGCTCTCTACTATCTTAGATGGAAATAAAATCTTCGTTGGTCATTTTTTCTTGGTTTGGGGCAATAGACTTCTGTGTAATCAAGTATTAGAGATAGATAGTAGAGTTTGGCCAGGATAGTATTTCATATAAATAGCATCTCCATGCCTTTAGGGAGGACACAGCAGTCAACCTGAATACAGACTTTTGTGCTTAACAGTTCTGTGTGACAATGGCTTCACAGATTTTGTTTTCTATTTTCTAAAGGCATTTGCTACTATGGCCTGGGTATGAAATTATTTTTTGTAAGTCAAGATTATTTTAGTAAAAATCAACTGATCTGGTCATTTTCATCAATAATATTAATAAGATGCCATAACAGTACTACATATGTAAAATTTCATTGTTTTTATTTCTAATGGGTTAATTTTGTTCCCTACAGTTACCACTAATGGTGAGGGTTAATATAACACCAATACTAGTAGGCATGTATCCATCCAAAGTTCGGTGTTTATAGAGATTTCTGAAATGCTCCTGTGATTCTTAGGAAGGTTTGACAGATTGTACTTTAGTCTTCAATTCCTTGCATTCTCCCTCTGCCCTGTGACTGCAGCACAGTCAAGCACATGGAGTTGACCTTGGTTTCTGCCATGCCGTATTAGCAGATGTGACTTAGCAGGGGCTTTCCAGTGCTCCTTACTCTGTCACAGTAAAAACGAGCACAAGCCCCACCTCCATATACAGAAGAACCTTCAAGCAGAGCCCAGACTGGAGCAAGCTCACCCCAGGCAGCCTTGACTTCTAACATGTTTGCTTACTCTAAGGAGATTCTGAGAGCCTTGAACAAACAAAAGCAAAAGGAAACCAACCACAAAACACCTGAGCGTATTCAGAGAGGAATAAATTGGTTCATCTTCTTTTTTTAAGATTTTATTTCTTTTTTTATTATTTATTTTTTTATCAAATCTAGACCCGTATCCCCCACCCTATCCCCCACCCCACCAGAGCTCATGCGGTCTGCCAAACATGCTTTTCATCTCTTTCTCAGTCTTTCTTAATATTCTCCATGGGGAAGTTGACTGTTTTGAGCAGAAGTTCGCTGTTTCAGTCAGTTCTTTGATGAAGTCCTTTCTGTTGTTGTTGTTGTTGTTGTTATTGTTGTTGTTTCCAATATGCATCACTCCCAACTGCTTGGACAAAAGCTCAAGGGGCTGTGCACAAAAAATACTTACAACTAGGTAATTGGCACTAGCATCCACAGATGAGGGATACCATTCGTCCTTTGTTTTTCTGGGACTGTGTTACTTCACTCAGCATGATGTCCTCTTAGCTCCAGCTATTTTCCAGCAAAGCTCATGATGTCATCTTTCTTTGCTGCTGCATAGATCTCCGTTGTTTAGATGTACCACATTTTCTCTATCCACTCGTCAGTTGAGGGGCATTTGGTTTGATTGGTTCCAGCTCTTTGCTATTGTGAAGAGAGCTGAAATAAACATGGCCATGCATGTATCTCTGCAGTGGGGTGAACCTTGAGGGTACATGCCCAGGAGTGGTATGGCTGGGTCAGGTGGCAAGTTCATTCCAAGTCTTCCAAGGGTTCTCCACACTGCTTTCCATAGTGGCTGTACAAGTTTACATTCCCACCAGCAGTGGATGAGTGTTCCCCTTTCCCCACAACCTCTCCAGCACTTGGTATCATTTGTTTTCTTGATCGTAGCCAGTCTTACTGGAGTAAGATGATATCATAAAGTGGTTTTGATTTGCATTTCCTTAATGATTAATGATGTTGAACACTTCTTAAGGTGTTTCTCAGACATCTCTAATTCCTCACTTGTGAAGTCTCTGTTCAGCTCTTTGCTCCATCTATTGAGTGGGTCATTTGTTTTCTTTCTTCTTTGTTTTTTGAGTAGTTTATATATTCTGGAAATCAATGCTTTGTCAGATGTTTCTGCGGTGAAGGTTTCCTCCCACTCTGTGGGATTTCTCTTCACTTCCTTGATTGTTTCTTTTGATGTACAGAAGCTTTTGTGTTTAATGAGGTCCCATTTGTCAACTGTCGACTTTAATTCTTGTGCAGCTGCTGTCTGATTTAGGAAGTCTTTTCCTATGCCTATGTCTTGTTGTCTGCTGCCCACTTTTTCTTCTATTGCCTTCAGAGTTTGGGGTTTCACGTTGAGGTCTTTGATCCATCTGGAGTTGACTTTTGTACAGAGTGAGAGGTAGGGGTTTAATTTCATTTTTCTAAAAGTGGTGGTCCAGTTTTGCCAACACCACTTGCTGAAGATGCTGTCTTTTCTCCATTGTGTCTTCTTGGCCTCCTTGTCAAATATGAGATGGCTGAAATTGTATGTGCTCAGGTTTGGATCTTTGGTTTTATTCCATTGGTCAACAGGTCTGTTTTTGTGCCAGTACCAGGCTGTTTTTATGACTATAGCCCTGTAGTATAGTTTGAAGTCTGGTATAGAGATCCTCCCTGTGTAGCTCTTTTCAGTCAGGATTGTTTTTGCTATTCGGCTTCTTTTGTTTTTCCAAATGAATTTAAGGACTTTTTTTTCCAAGCCTGTGAAGAAACTCTTGGGAATTTTGATTGGGATTGCATTAAATCTATACAAGAGTTTCAGTAGAATGGACATTTTTACAATGTTAATTTTCCCAATCCATGAGCATGGGAGGTTTTTCCATCTTCCAATATCTTCTTCAATTTCTTTCTTTAAGGGTTTAAAATTTTTGTCATAGAGATCTTTGGTGTCTTTAGTTAGGGTTGTTCCTAGATATTTTATTGTTTTTGAGGCTATTGTGAGTGGGAAGATCTCCTTGAATTCTTTCTCCAGTTGCTTTTTCTTGGTGTAAAGAAAGGCCATTGATTTTTTTAAGGTAAATTTTGTATCCTGCCACTTTGCTGAAGCTGTTAATCGTTTCTAGGAGTTTTCTGGTGGAGTTTTTAGCATCCCTTAAGTAAACAATCATATCATCAGCAAATAGGGATAGTTTGACTTCCTCTTTTCCAATTAGTACTCCTTTAATTTCCTTTTCTTGCCTTATTGCTCTTGCAAGTGTTTCAAGCACTATATTGAAGAGGAGTGGTGACAGGGGGCAGCCTTGCCCAGTTCCTACCTTTAAAGGGAATGTTTCTGTCATTTCCACATTTAGGATGATATTGGCTGTGGGTTTCCTGTATATGGCTTTGATTACATTGAGGAATGATCCCTCCAATCCAATTCCTTCTAGGACTTTAAGCATGAGGGGATGCTGGATTTTGTCAAAGGCTTTTTCAGCATCAATTGAGATGATGGTGTGGTTTTTGTCTTTCATTCCATTTATGTGTTTGATGATGTTTATTGATTTTCATATGTTGAACCATCCCTGCATCTCTGGTATGAATCAAACTTGGTCAGGATGGATGATCTTCTTGATGTGGGTCTGTATGCGAGTTGCCAGTATCCTGTGTTCATGAGGGAGATGGGTCTATAATTCTCCTTTTTAGTTGTATCTTTGCCTGGTTTGGTAACAGAGTGATGCTGGCTTCATAGAAGGAATTTGGGAGAATTCCCTCTGTTTGAAGATTTTATTTCTATGTGTGTGTGTGTGTGTGTGTGTGTGTGTGTACATGTGTACATACACATGGCTTGTGGAGGCCAGAAGAGGGTGTCTCTGATCCCCTGGAGCTAAGTTATAGGTGGTTATGAGCCACCCAACATGGATGCTGGGAAATGAACTCAGATCCTCTGCAAGAGAAATATGCACTCTTAGCCATTGAGCCATCTCTCCAGCCCCTGTGTTGTCTTCTTTCAGAATGTTTACCAATGATAGAGTATTTTTTTCTTATTTAAAAAAAACTTTAAATATCACTTCCTCTGTGCTGTGCATTGTTCTAATCATTTCTATACAATCATCGATTTAATACAACAACCATGTGAAGTGGGTACTGAAGTTTTCCACATTTAACAAATGAGAAAACTACAGAACAGAGAGTGTAATGAAGCTGCCTGGAGTCACACAGCCACGGTATAATATCACCAAGTGTGTTATACCACTTAGGCAGAATGGTTCTAGAAGCTGTGCTTTCAGCCAGTCAGCCCTGCTGCCCTGCAATAATCTACATGTTTAAAATATACTTTCTGATAGTGATTATAAGATCAAAGCCATATCAGTACTAATTATTTTCCTTAAACTGTGATAGGAGCATAAAGATTCCCAAATATCAAACAAGTAAATGGGCAGATACAGAGGGAATGTATATTTCTGACAAAGGTTACATAAGCATGGCCAAAAAAAATTTTTTTTAACTAATAGGTTGTTCTAAATTCCCACTGAGAACAAAACCTGAGTACTTGTTTTTGTAAAATATGTCTTCCTAAGAAGCTACTTTACAGCAATTTTACAGCAACATTAGCAAATAAAATTGGTAACAAATTACAAATGCTTCTGCTCAAAACAGTCAACTTCCTCATGGAGAATGTTGAGAAAGAGTGAGAAAGAGATGAAAAGCATGTTTGGTAGAATGCATGAGCTCTGGTGGGGTTCGGGGATGGGGGGGACACAGGTCTAGATTTGTTAAAAAAATAAAAACAAATTTATGTGAAAAAAAATTAAAGGCATATACCACCAAAAAGAAAAATTACAAATGCATGTGTAAACCTTATTCCCCAAAAGAAGTTGTTTAGATGTAACTATAATAGTCAAAATTATAAAATAACCCTTCTGGATAACAAATTTATAAAAGACAGTAAATCCTACAAAGCAGGTGGCAAACTGTGGTTCCATCAATGAATATTTGTCACTGCCCACTATTACATCTTTAGTTTTTAGGCCAAACCACTTGTAAGCTTCAAGTATACTTCATACATAGACAGTTCCTTCAACATTTTATTTCTGATAATGAACATATCAGAGTGAGTGCTCAAGGAGTTTTCTTTTGTGTTGAAATGAAGTTTGTATATACTGTCCTAATGAATTTGCCAATGAGAAAAGACTCCTTTCAGTATACACAAAAGTCTAGCATGTCAGAGATGGTAAAAGTTTTCTAATTAAATTGAGGTGAATGGCTGTTGCCCAGGATGAAATTTCAGAGCCCATATAAAATCTTGTACTCTTATGGACCACATATTTGTGTTCCTCCAAAGTCGTAGATTGAAGCCATAACTTCCAATGGAACCATATCAGAAAGTGGGGGCTGTAGGGAGGTAATTAGGGTTAGTTGAGGTCATGAAGATGGAACCCAATGAAAAGAGCAATGTCTTCAGAAGAGACTGAGACCCATTAATTGAGCTACATGAAGTCACAACAAGGAGTGGGGAAGGGCCTTCCCAGACAATAGATATGCTGGTACCTTCATCGTGGAGCCCCCCCACCCCTGCCCTCCAGAAAGCCGTGCTTACGGTATAAACACCCCAGGCTACCAAATGTTTGTTACAACAACTTGAACTAAGACATTTATATTGCCTTCTAATTTTACTTTTGATTGCCTGAATTATAAAAAAAAAAAACTATAAATTAAAACACTCATGTGGATATCAGTTAATTTGCAAGGGTGTATGTAACTCTGTAATTTTGTCCAGTATTCTTAGTATTCCTTAATATGCTGTTTTTCATTCAGTCAACATGGAGAAAATTTTTATTCCTCTGGAAAACTAAGTGTAAAATTTACACTTAGAGAGAATTATTGCTTCTCAATAAAGTATTAATTAGCGAAACTGACCATACGTTTAATACAGCAGCACTAAATGCTGATACAGATATAAAGTAGTTGTTTTTAAGGGTACATTGATTTATTTACTACTTACAGTTTTCTAGATGTTTCTGCATCCATGACATCATCTGCCCTTGAACCTCCCTGTTCAAAGTTGAGACCATCGCCTACAGTTTGTGAGGAACCTAGAACTTAGAACTGTTAACAATCGGAATGCCTCCTACATATTCCTGTCAGATACTTACGATGAATCTTCCCGTTTTGTTGGAGCAGCCGTATAGCCTAGGTGGATGATCTTCAGCCTGTGTTTCTAGCAGTGGTGAAGTCTGGTAATCTCCTCTCCCTCCGAGGGAGTTCCAGAACTCCTCTGTGGAACACACAATGAGTTAGCCAATGCAGATTCAGGCACATATGCTTGGGAGTATTTTACGTCAGTGCCAACATTACCTCTCCTAACTTTTAAGAAGTTACTTAAAGCCAGGAATGATGACACACTCTTTAATCTCAGCTCTTGGAAAGCAGAGGCAGCAAGATCTCTAAGAATTTGAGGCCAGTCTGATCTATATAGTGAGTTCCAGGTCAGCCAGAGCTACATAGTAAGACCCTGTCTCAAATAATAATAAAGGAAGAAGTTACTTAAATATACCAGGGGCAGTCACCATTTTTACAATTAATGGAGGCATCCTTATCTCCTTCTAATGATCAAAAAAGATTTTTTATTGAACGAAGTGGATTAGAAATCACACTGACTATGAACATGGTAAGCTTGGCCCCACAGCACACACCTGGCTCCGCGCCTTCCTGAATCCTTGCAGTTTTGCACTTTAGGATGTCTGCCACATATTCTGCTCCCCTTTCTTCCTCCTGGCTAGCACCTTTTCCTATCCAGATGAAGCCACTGTTTTGCCTCAGCTTCAGGACAAAAGCATCATTGGAGTTCAGTGAATTTGCATCAACATCAACCTAGAGCATGAGAGGAAATACAAGACTTGATACACTGGAGTAAGAACATCCGGGACCACGTTCCATCCACTGCCCTCAAATGGTAGGATAGGCGCTAACAAAGTCCCCAGTCAATAGTTAAGGGTTTGGCCAGATATGGTGGTTCACACCTAGCATCCCAGCACTCTGGGAGGCTGAAGCAGAGGATCATGAAAAAGCTAACCTTAACAGTCGGGCGTGGTGGTGCACACCTTTAATCCTAGCACTTGGGAGGCAGAGGCAGGCAGATCTTTGTGAGTTCAAGGCCAGCCTGGTCTACAGAGTGAGTTCCAGGACAGCTGGTGCTACAGGGAGACCCTGTCTCAAAAAAGACCAAAAAAAAAAAAAAAAGCTAACCTGAATTATACAGCAAAAAATCCCTGTCCCCCAAAATTAAAGACTTTGAGGATTTATGCAAATGAAAAATATAAATCAAAGATGCTCAATTTTTCCCTTTATTAAGAAAACATTTGGCAAATAATCAAAGGGCACTATAAAAACCACAGGGACTAGGGAGATGGTTCAGAGGCTAAGAGCACTAGCTGTTCTTCCAGAAGACCCAGGTTTGGTCCCCAGCATCCACATGGCAACAAACAACCATCCTAACTCCAGTTCCAGGGGATCCAATGTTCTCTTCTGACGTCCATGGGCACTGCACAATATGGGTGCACTTACATACATGTTGGCAATACACTCATACACATAAAAGAAAAATAAGTAAAGGTTTTTTAAAAATACATAAACTAGACCCTGGAGCCAAATGGAGGGACAGGTGTTTTTGAACTCAGATAAATGACAACTTGGATTGTAAACTGTGTATAGGAAATGAAAAACAGTCCTGGTGCACTCCTTCCTTGTTACTAGAAGCTGTTGATTCTGCTGGGGTCTGCTACCCAAGTGCAGTTCTGGATCCTTTGTCCAGAGGAGAGAGAAAACCCGGGCCTGTAGGTGTGGTCAGTGGAGGAAACTTGAGCAGGGACAAGGCACAACTGTCTCAGAACTAGCTGTGATCATGAACATCCTAGGATGGAGCTTGGCCCTAGCACTCTGTAGTTGGGTGACATCATGTCAACCTCTATGAGAACCAGTCTGGACACAGCTGGAGCTGTGCATGACTTTCTGAATAACCGTGGAGCTGACTGTGATGTGGGATTCAGAGAAACCAGGAAAGAACTAGTAAACCAGACTGAAATAGAATAAGTAAGGAGACAAGGAAAACCAGAGTGTGGCTGGCATGAGACCATTAGGAGAGAATGTGTCAAGAAGACAGGTATAGCCTGATGTAGTGGTGCATGCCTTTGATTCCAGCACTTGGGAAGCAGAGGCAGATGGATCTCTGTGTAATCGAAGCAAGCCTGGCCTACATAGTGAATTCCAGTCCAGCTGGGGCTATAGGAAGACCCTGTCTCTAAATAAATAAACAAATAGCAAACAAAAGGGAAGATGGGTGATCCACCAGGCAGAATGAAGCTGCTCATCCCCACACACTGATTGAGGCATCTGCTCCTTGGAGAGGTGGATTTTCTTCCAGTGTGTTGGGGCCTTGTCCCTGTAGAAAATGCTAGAGGAAAAAAGAATAACTTCTGGAGTTTCAGAAACAAGACCCAGGGGTTGGTAGCCTGGGAGAACGCTCCTACATGCACGAGGCCTTTTGGGCCAACGTCAAGGAACTCATCTGTGGAGTAATGGAGAGTGCTCCGCCCACAGGTATGGACACCAGAACTTCAGAGTTCCAATCCATACATGGCCTTTCTGGTACAGAAGAAGGACCCAGGAATATGGAGACAAGGTAACAGGAGGTCAGTGTCCAAATTAGAGTGAGGTTAAGAAAGGAAAACAATCCTACGTTTGGAAAGCTTTAGTATTTCAGGAAATGAAGACAACCCCTTGTAAAATGATCAGGACTGATGTGTCAGAGGAGCAGGAGAGGAGATGCCTGGTTTGAGAGACTGCAAGGGGCTTCAACTGATGATGTCTCATAATGAATGCAACCTTGGCTGGGGAACTACTGGCAGCTGATCACTGCTGAGTGAGGGAGAGTTGGTCTTGTTTGGGGGACTGGGGGGGAGTGATGCTAGATAGGGTGACCAGGCTCCAGTGGATGAACTCACATGGAAGGATATCTGGGGACACAAGCTTGACTCGATAGGCCTTAACATGTATGAGGATGCATGGAATTCAGTAGAGGGGCTTTCAGGAGGGGTGCAGATAGGTAAGGGAGTCTAAAAGTAATTAAGGGGGCCAGAGAAATGGCTCAGAGGTTAAGAGCACTGGATGCTCTTACAGAGGACCCAGGCTCTATTCCCAACACCCACAGGGCTGCTAACAATCATCCCTAACTCTAGTTCCAGGGGAACCTGATGCCCTTTTCAGACCTGTGCAGGCATTGCATGACCTTGGTGCACTTACACACATGCAGGCCACTCATACACTTAAAATAAAAATAACAGAATTAAATAAAAAGGGAAACAAAATCAGAGAAGTGGTCTTTGTGGCAAGAAGCAGGTCATTGAGGAGCTGCATAAACTCATTTCAGTGTAACAGTGGCAGTGGACACCTGATTGGACAGGCTCTGGAAAGAGTAGGCTTCAAATGGCAAGGACTGTGAATGAGTGAGAATTCTTTCAAGGATCTGTGCTCTACAGAAGGACAGAGAAGTGGCAGATCGCAGAGAAAGTCATGAGGCAGTTCCTTTAAGAATTTGCTTTTAAATGCAATGTGTCTCCTGGTTTCTTATGTCCTGGGTCAGGACACAAAAATAGATTAGTGAAAGAACTAAGAAGGGAGACTATTGCCTGCCATCAGAACTGGAAGTAGAATGTATCCATGGAGAGAAATCAAAGGAAGTCCTTAGGAAAGCTGGGGTGGGCGGGGCTATAGGCAAAAGTCGGTGGTAGAGTGGGTATCCTAGTCTGAATTCTGTTGCTGTGATAAAAAGACTGACCAAAAGCAATAGGGGGAGAAAAGAATTTGTTTGGCTTACAGCTGACTGTTCATCAGTGAGCCAATCGAGGGCAGCAATTCAAGGCAAGAACCTGGAGGCAAGAACTGAAGCACTGACCGCGGAGGAGTGCTGCTTGCTGGCTTGCTCCTCGGCTTTGTGCCCAGCCTGCTTTCTTACATACCTGAGGCGCACAAAGCCAGGGGCGGCCCTGCCCACAGTGGGGTGGAGCCTCCCACATCACTCAACAACTAAGAAAATGTCTCACAGACATGGCTAAAGGCCAGTCTGATAGAAGAAATTCCCCAAACAGGTTCCCTCTTCCAAGGCATGTCAAATTGACAGCTTAAACCATCCAGCACAATAGTGCTGGAGGAAGGAGATTTGGCTTTAGACAAGTGCTATATGTTTTATTCTACATAATAACCATTTATTAAACAATTTCACAAATAGCTTTATGAAAATATAATTCATGGCTGATATATTGATGTTAATTGACAAATCACTTCATCACTTGTATATAAATTAGTAATATAAGAATTATTTTTTAATATTAATAAATTTAAATTTTTAAAACCTCTCATAAGTCAGAGGAAACTATAAAATCTATGTACAAATGTACTTAGCAAAACTTGAGGGGAGTACATGTGCTGATTCCTGTGTGATTATATTTACGTTCTCCGAGAACTCTGACTCCACTACAGTAGAGAACAATGGGTGCTGAAGATTTGGGGAGACGGACATGAAGGGAGTGAAGGATGAGGTGGGCTCATGGACTCCACTCTGGGGCTGGAGAATTGCTGGAATGTTCACCGTGAGGTCAAGGAGCCAAAAGCCAGGAGATGGCTGTCAGAGATAAGCAGACTTTCTCAGGAGCCATGGTTATCAGCAATGGTGGATCCAGTGCAGGACTGAATGAATGCAAGAGAAGAGCGCTATGGGGGAGCAGACTGTTGGAAGAGGGGAGGCAAAGTGAAAGTGACAGAGACAGTGGCTGAAGCCATCAAAACACTAAAGGGGAGGTGATGGAGAGAGGGCTCGGTGCTCTTGCTGAGGACTGGGATTTGGTTCCCAGTACCCACATAGCAGTTAACAACCAACCGTAACTCCACTTCCAAGGGATCCAATACCCTTTTCTGACCTCTATGGCATTGCACGACATGAGTGTACTTATATACATGCAGACAATATGCTCATACACATAAAATTAAAACAATAAACACTTTGAAAAATTAAAAGGGAAGGACCAGCACCTTGGCAGATGACAGCAGAATATGGATGCAGGAGGAGGAGACCAGGATAGAAAGAAATCAGAAAGGCTTGGCTGAGCAAGGATTCTGCCCTAGCCACCACCATCGGGGGGCCCTAGTGAGTGGGCACTGGGAGGTATTACAGTTTCCACTAGAGAAGGCTGTGTAGGAATCAGTCCTCAGAGAACAGCCAGAGAACATGGTGCTGGAGGGGACTCAGAGATGCTGCAGTAGCAAGAGTTAAGACTGAGAGCTTTATGAGCTGAGCTGAGTGGATTTTGCAAACTGAAAGGGTTTGGATACAGCTCCAGAGGTGGAAGAAGACATGGTGTGATTTGAGAGACCCAGGTTTCAATGGTGACTGGGATGTGTGGTGCAATGGATTACGCCAATGTGGCCAGATTTTCCTGTACAAATGCCCTCCTCAGCTACGCATCTCCCCTCTGTTACCATCCATCACAATCCCACCTAGACCTTCCAAGACAGAGCTGCAGCTATTCCTGCCTTTGCCGGCTTGGCTGGGGATAGTATTCCAAAATGCATTTGTTTGGGTTCAGTAAATTGACAAATGTGAGATGCTTCAGACCCAGAGTTCTGCCTCTCACTCAACATCCCTGCTTCCACTGCTGAACACTGTGCAGGTGGCTCCTCATCACACCTGTATGGAGGTTAATAGTACCGATGATCAGGCTCGTTGGGAAGTGCATAAGAGAGCATGTTCACAGAACCCACGGCCTCACCTCCACAATTCTGGTGATAGATGCCAGGTTCCTCCGGACTTGAAAGAGGCGTGTAGGGGGAGCAGGTGCCTGCCCTTCTTTCTTTGATGTTCCATTCTTATAAATAATGAGTGGTTTGTCTTTGAACAAGCTCAGCAGGTGAGCAGGCTCTTTGCCTTGGGAGACACGAACCTGGGTACATAGTGCAGGCGAAGAAGAGAAATAGAATCAAGAGCTTCCAAAGGCCAGGCAAACAGGAACACTGAGGCAACACCCAATTCGAGGGTCCTGGGGAACACTGAAAATAGCTGGCTTTATACATATGTTTTAACTAGTAGACATGCAAATGAGTGAAGAAACATCCTCTGTCATAGTCACACAGCTTGGAAAGCTGGAAGGGTGGATGGGAAAACTTCACTCAGCCTGTCACATAGCCTTGAAAAAAACTTCAATTGCCAATAAAGGGGTGTGTGGGGGTAGTGAATAAAGGCCATGCTTTACTCTAAAGGAGATTAGAGAGGTAGATTAAATTGTTTAAACACTGTCAAGAAACTACACCAAAATGTTTACACCAGCTATGTAGGACATCTCTTTGTTGTGGTGGTGGTGGCTGTTGTTTAAGCATTGTTGTGAACTACTGTCATCTAGTGATGCAAATAAAAATAGCGTTTCATTGTCAGTTTAGTAATGGAACTTGTGAGGCACAATGTGAGGTTTTCAAAGGTTTTGAATCATTTAATGAGCAACAGCTTAAAATCAACTACATGGTGTAGGTGATGTTGGATCTTTTTTTTTTTCTTTTTGTCTTTTTGAGACAGGGTCTCCCTTTAGTCCCAGCTGGCCTGGAACTCACTATGTAGATCAGGTGGGCCTTGAACTCACAAAGATCCACCTGCCTCTGCCTCCCAAGTCCTAGGATTAAAGGCATGCACCACCATGCCCAGCGTGATGTTGGATCTCTGTAGGACCAAGTTAGATCTCTGCAGGAGGAAGTTGGAACTCTGTAGGAGCAAGTTGGATCTCTGTAGGAGCAAGTTGGATCTCTGTAGGAGCAAGCTGGATCTCTGTAGGAGCAAGCTGGATCTCTGTAGGAGCAAGTTGGATCTCTGTAGGAGGAAGTTGGATCTCTGTAGGAGGAAGTTGGATCTCTGTAGGAGCAATTTGGATCTCCATAGGTGCAAGTTGGATCTCTGTTGAAGCAAGTTGGATCTCTGTAGGAGGAAGTTGGATCTCTGTAGGAGCAAGCTGGATCTTCATAGGTGCAAGTTGGATCTCTGTAGGAGCAAGTGGGATCTCTGTAGGAGCAAGTTGCTCCTAAAGGAGCAGTTAACCACTTTTATAAATAAATCTGCTGATTGGATTCTTTAGACGGACTTAACTCCATTTCCTAATCCAGTATTTCATTCATTCGAATACAATATGTCTAGTTAAGAACCAACATCACCGAGATCCAACTTGCTCCTACAGAGATCCAACTCGTTCTTACAGAGATCCAACTTGCTCCTACAGAGATCCAACATGCTCTTACAGAGATCCAACTTGCACCTACAGAGATCCAACTTGCACCTACAGAGATCCAACTTGCTCCTACAGAGATCCAACTTGCTCCTACAGAGATCTAACTTCCTCCTACAGAGGTCCAAATTGCTCCTACAGAGATCCAACTTGCTCTTACAGAGATCCAACTTCCTCCTACAGAGGTTCAACTTGCACCTACAGAGATCCAACTTGCTCCTACAGAGATCCAACTTGCACCTACAGAGATCCAACTTGCTCCTACAGAGATCCAACTTGCTCCTACAGAGATCCAACTTGCTCCTACAGAGGTCCAACTTGCTCTTACAGAGATCCAACTTGCTTCTACAGAGATCCATCTTGCTCCTACAGAGATCCAACTCACACCTACAACAATCCATCTTGCTCCTACAGAGATCCAATTTGCTCCTACAGAGATTTGGAAGACCAAATTCTGCTTCCGCATCTCCAGTTTCATGTTCTAAAGTATCTAACTTATCTCTCTACTTAATTATTACACTTGAAAACTTGATTACATATTTATAAAGGTTTGAAAACAGCACAACATCCTTTATGCCACATGGAATCTAAGCTCGCTTAGCATCAAGCTTGAGGCAGCTAAGCAGACACACCTCGTGAAGAAAATGTTTCATGGTGCCAAATCGGAACCATAACATGACAATGGAACTTGGGCTGGAGGATGCTTTTCCCAGCACATGGGAGGAAATGCCTTCCCTCACACTGGCCAGAGCATACACCTGGGTGTCAGGACAAGCAGCCCCAGCTATAAAGAGGGAAGAAATAGAAGAGAGACAGACAGACAGAGATCTTCAGCTAGGTGTAGAAATGAGAAGCTTAACAAAGTGCCAGAAAGATAACAAAAGAGTAGACAGACACATTTAGTTATAGAGGAAGGAATTAAATTAGCAAAGATCACAAATTTCCTGTGATTAGTAAGGATGCCAAGACATTTATTACCAGATACTACAGCATAAGCTTCTGAGGACAAGCAGATAAACTCGACAAAGGAATATAGAATCAAGCTGGGAACACAGTGGCAAGATCAAGACTAGACACTAACATGAGGTTGGGGGTAGAAGTCTACCAACCTGCACAGCCTGCCCTCCGAGGGACCGATCCAGCTGAACAGTGAGGAATGCGGACGTGGTCAACTCGTCTCTGCTGGCATTTGCTCCTTGCCTAGAAGAATGAAAGTCAGTTACACTAGCTTCAAAAAGAGACGCATGATATTGTAAAAGATAGGGACGACATGGAATGGTCAAAGCTACTGTTGTTTTATACATGACTTAGCTAAGTAACCATGTCTACCTCTAAATTATAAGCCGCCTGTTGCTCACATAGCACACATAATCTGAGTACTATCGGCATGCTCTTCAGATCTCACCAGGGTAATCACAGGATGATTCTACCCCTTGTTGCTTGGAATCTAGTCAACTGTAGCATAACCTGGCCCCTGTGGAACTTGATCCTTGGAAAGAGACAAACTCACCAAGTGTAGATAATCTGTCCTCTAGGGTAAGTGTAGAGGATGATGTAGCAGTCACCGCCGTAGAACTCACCATAGGAGTTTGGGTCAATCTGGACCCTTCCACTGTTTTCTACACGCCAAATCTGAAGTGGGTGGAACAGACATACAACATCAACATTTTGTTCATCTGAAAATATTACTCATACGCTTTACTTTATATCAATTATGAAACAATTTTTATTTTCTAACACTTTACAAATTAAATGAAAACAGTTCATTAACTTGGCAGTTTCTTGACTTTTAAGTGATTTAATTTCTTTTGCTTCTTCCACAGTATTTAGTTCAGTTCTGAGACTGCTTCGTTGGTGGTGTTTTGTTTGTTTGTTTTTATATTGTTGTTATTTTTGTTGGTGGTGGTATTTATTTATGTTTGCTTGTTTAAGACAGGATCTTCCTATGTAGCTTAAGCTGACCTTGAACTCATGAATTTCCTGTCTTCTTCTACCAAGTCCTAAGATTATGGGTATGTACCATCATGACCAGAAGTTCTGAGACTGTTGTTCAATATGTACATAATACCATTGGTGAACTAATGAAAACACCATTGTACTGGTGGAATAACAAACTTCAGTGTTCAGCTCAGAAATATACCTCTTTACAGCTAAAAGTTTTCATTTGTGAAGTAATTTTTTTCTTCTTCCCTGTGTTTTAAAACATGAGATTTTTCTTTTCCAAAATGAGAGCTGGTAAAGTGTGAACAAATAATAAATTTGTTTTGATGGACTGAGTGCTTCTGATCCCTGAATGATTTGTACTGAAATTTTTTTCCTTTTTTTTAAATTTTTTAATATACTTTTATTGATGTTTTATGTATTTCATACATCATTTTCAGTTCCATTTAAACATATTACCCTTTCCTTTACCCCCACCCCAACCCAGATCATGTATTCTGCCATACATGCCCTGCATCTTTCTCTCAGTCTCTCTTTTTTTTTCACTGTTTCAGTCAGTTCTTTGATGCAGTCCTTTCTGTTGTTGTTGTTGTTGTTGTTGTTGTTGTTGTTTCCAATATGCATTACGCCCAACTGCTTTGTACTAAGGCTCAGGGGGCCCTGAACAAGAAATACTTACAACTGGGTAATTGGCACTAGCATCCACAGATGAGGGATACCATTCGTCCTTTGTTTTTCTGGGACTGTGTTACTTCACTCAGCATGATGTCCTCTAGCTCCAGCCATTTTCCTGCAAAGCTCCTGATGTCGTCTTTCTTTACTGCTGCATAGAACTCCATTGTGTAGATGTACCACATTTTCTCTATCCACTCGTCAGTTGAGGGGCATTTAGGTTGGTTCCAGCTCTTTGCTATTGTGAAGAGAGCTGCAATAAACATGGCCGTGCATGTATCTCTGGTGGCGTAAGTCGTGAGGGTACATGCCCAGGAGTGGTATGGCTGGGTCGGGTGGCAAGTTCATTCCAAGTCTTCCAAGGGTTCTCCACACTGCTTTCCATAGTGGCTGTACGAGTTTACATTCCCACCAGCAGTGGATGAGTGTTCCCCTTTCCCCACAACCTCTCCAGCACTTGGTATCATTTGTTTTCTTGATCCTAGCCAGTCTTACTGGAGTAAGATGATATCTTAAAGTGGTTTTGATTTGCATTTCCTTAATGATTAGTGATGTTGAGCAGTTCTTGAGGTGTTTCTCAGACATCTCTAATTCCTCGCTTGTGAAGTCTCTGTTCAGTTCTTTGCTCCATCTATTGAGCGGGTCATTTGTTTTCTTTTTTCTTTGTTTTTTGAGTAGTTTATATATTCTGGAAATCAATGCTTTGTCAGATGTATCTGCAGTGAAGGTTTCCTCCCACTCTGTGGGATTTCTCTTCACTTCCTTGATTGTTTCTTTTGATGTACAGAAGCTTTTGAGTTTGATGAGGTCCCATTTGTCAATTGTCGACCTTAATTCTTGTGCAGCTGCTGTCTGATTTAGGAAGTCTTTTTCTAATGCTATGTCTTGTAGTCTGCGCAAACTTTTTCCTGTCTTTCTTCGATCAAATCACCTTTTCACCTTCAAAGTTTGGGGTTTCACGTGAGGTCTTTAATATCCACCTGGAGATTGACTTTTGTCCGGGGCGAGAGTGTAGGGGTTTAATGTCAGTCTTCTACATATGGTGATCCAGTTTGTGCCAAAACCATTTGCTGTAGATGCTGTCGTTTTCTCCATTGTGGCTGTCTTGGCCCCCTTGTCAATATTGAGATGGCTGAAATTGTATGTGCTCAGGTTATCTTCGCTTTATGTTCCATTGGTTCAACAGTGGTACTGTTTTTGTGCCAGTACCTAGGCGGTGTTTTTATGTACTATAGCCCGTAGTATAGTTTAAGTCTGGTATAGAATGTCCTCCTGTGTGCTCTTTTCCCTAGGGTTGGTTTTGGCTATTCGGGGTTTTTTGTCTTTCCAAATGAATTTAAGAACCATTGTTGGTTTTTCAAGCCTGTGAAGAAACTCTTTGGATTTTGATTGGTTGATGCATTAAATCTAATACAGAGTTTTGGTAAAATGGACATTTTACAAAGTTATATTTTCCAATCCATGAGCATGGGAGGTTTTTTCCATCTTCTGAGTCTTCTTCAATTTCTTTCTTTAAGGGTTTGAAAATTTTTGTGTAGAGGTTTTTGGTGTCTTTTGGTTACGTTTTGTTCCTAGGTATTTTAGTGTTTTTGAGGCTATTTGGTATGGGAAGGTCTCCTTTGAAATTCTTTCTCATGTTGCTTGCTTCTTCGGTATAAAAAAGGCCATTGTTTTTTTAGAAGGTTAATTTTGTATCCTGCCTACTTTCCTATTTGCTAGCTGTTAAGTAGTTTTCTAGGAGTTTCTTGGTGGAGGTTTTGTTGCATCCTTAAGGTAAACTTCATATCATCAGCAAATAGATAAAAGGCTTGACTTCCTCTTTTCCAATTATACTCCCTTTAATTTCCTTTTCTTGCCTTATGCTCTGGCAAGTGTTTCAAGCATCTATATTAAGAGGAGTGGGTGACAGGGGGCAGCCTGCTGAGTTCCTCCTTTAAAGGGAAGTTTGGTCATTTCCCCATTTAGGAAATTGGCTGTGGGTTTCCTGTAATTGCGTTGATTACATTGGAGGAATGATCCTCCAATCCAATTCCTTCAGGACTTTAAGCATGAAGGGATGCTGGATTTGTCAAAGTTGCTTTCAGCATCAATTGAGATGATGGTGTGTTTCTTCTTTGATTCCGTTATGTGTTTGATGATGTTATTGATTTGTCGTATGTTGAACCATCCCTGCATCTCTGGTAGAATCCAACTTGGTCATGATGAATGAATCTTCTTGAATGTGGTCTGTATGTGATTTGCAGTATTCGGTTTAGAATGTTTGGCAATCTGTTTCATGAGGGAGATGGTCTACAATTCTCCTTTTTAGTTGGATCTTTGCCTGATTTGGTAATAGAGTGATGCTGGCTTCATAGAAGGAATTTGGGGAGAATTCCCTCTGATTGTATACTTCTAAACAGTTTCAGTAATAATGGTTGTAGGTCGTTTTGAAATGTTTATAGAATTCTGCTGTGAAACCTGTCTGGGCCTGGGCTTTTTTTAGTTGGAAGGCTTCTTACTACATCCTCTATTTCTTCATATGTTATGGGTCTTTGTAAGCTGCTGATCTCTTCTTGCCAGCTTTGGTGATTCCAGATTTCAGATATTCATCCATTCCTTCTAGGTTTTCAACTTGGTAGAATATAGGTTCTTGAATATCCCATATATTTTCTCGGATCTTTTCCTTGTCCATTGTGATATTTCCCCTTTTCATCATCACGGATTGTATTGATTTGAGTTGTTCCTTCTTTCTTTGGTTAACTGGGCTAGAGGTCTATCTATCTTTGTTTATTCTTTCAAAGAACCAACTTTTGGCATTCATTGATTTTTTGTATTGTTCTTTCTGTTTCTATTTCATTGATTTCTGCTCTGATTTTGTTATTCTTCTTCCTGTCTGTTGCATTTAGGGTTCATTGTTGTTGCCTCTCAAGTGCTTTTAGCTGCAGTGGTTAGATCATTCACTTGTGCTCTTGTCTGTTTTTCTAACGTAGGCACCCAGGGCTATAACTTCCCTCTTAGGCCTTCTTAAAGGTATCCCATAGGTTTGTTGTTTTGTTATGAATGCATTAGTTTCCGGAATGCTTTTAATTTCTTTCTTTAATCTCTTCCTTAACCCATTCATTATTCAAGAGTTACTATACCCCAGCAAAAATGTCATATCATAGTTGAAGGAGAGAGAAAAATCTTCCATGACATAAACAACTTGAAAGAATACATGTCCAGAAAACCAACCTTCAGAGAATTTTGAAACAATTCAAAGAACAGAAAAAGAAGAAACAACCCCAGGCACCTAAAGAGAAATCAATAAAAGCATAACTGCAGAAGTAGAAACCTAAATCAAAACCGCAGATGAGATAATAAGGCAAAAGGAAGCAACACAAACCTACAGTCATAACCTTAAATATTAATGGACTAAATTCACAATCAAAAGACATAGACTGGGAGACTGATTAGGAAACAATCCATCAATATGCTGTCTACAAGAAACACATCTTACCTTAAGGACAGACCACCTTAAAGTGAAGGGATGGAAAAAAAATTTCCAAGCAAATGGTACCAAAAGAAAGCAGGTGTTTCTATTTTAATATCGGATAAAATAGACTTCAAAGTAAAAGAAATCAGAAGATACAAAGAGGACCATTATCATCTCATCAAAGAAAAATCCACCAAGAGATTTCACATTAAATATATATGCCCCAAATTCTGGTTCACCAACTTTATAAAGACAATTCTCCCAGGACCACAAGTCACAGACAACTCCAGTACACTCATAGTGGGGAAAAGATTTCAATACCCCACTGAGTCCTTTGGAATGGTCAACGGACAAAAAATAATACAGAGAGACATCTGAACTGAACGATATGATAACCAAATGGACCTCATAGACCGCTACCGAACATTCCATCCAATAACCAGAGAATACACTTACTACTCAGCACCCCACGGAACATTCTCCAAAATCGACACATCCTGGGACACAGAAGAAACCTCTACAAATACAAAAAGATTGAAATAATTTCATGCATCCTGTCAGACCACAGTGCAATAAAGCTCAACATCAACACCAGGACAAGCCCTCCTGCCTACAAGAACACATGGAGACTAAACAACACACTCTTGAATAATGAATGGGTCAAGGAAGAGATAAAGAAAGAAATAAAAACATTCCTGGAACTGAATGACAATGACAATACAACACAACAAAACCTATGGGATACCTTAAAAGGAGTCCTAAGAGGGAAGTTTATAGCCCTGGGTGCCTACATTAGAAAAACAGAAAGAGCACAAGTGAATGATCTAACACTACAGCTAAAAGCACTTGAGTGGCAACAACAGATGAATCCTAAACGAAACAGATTTGTACGGAAATTTAAGCTCCGATGTGATGATGTTAGGAGGTGCGGCCTGTGAGCAGTAATTAAACCATAAGGATAGATCTTCCTGGTATAGCTGTTTCCTTCCAACTAAAGCATTCCTTGCAGGAAGTAGAAAAGGGGCTCACAAGGCTCAGGAAGTTCAGAGCACTTAGGAAACCCAGGAGGCCCCTCCCACAGGTTATATTAAGTAGTAAACAGTTGCTGAGGGAGAGGACACTCGGTGGAGCTCCTTCAAGTGTTCAGGGAGCTCCAGGGAGGTGGCTTTCCTGCGTCAACACCCAACTGTGGTGTGGTTTAGGATGGCTTCCCTGCCTTGGGTAGAGCTATTTCTTTGGTCTATCTAGAGTAAGGAGGCATCTGTTCACAGCTCCCTAGGAAAAGTCACACAACAGTCCCTCATGAATAGGGTCAATGGTCTTATAAAAGAGTCAAACCAATGCCCCAAGACAGCCCTTTAGCTTCTTCTCCACTGTGTAAGGACAACACAAAAGATAACTGGGACCAGGATGAGGACCATGATCAACCACCTAATCATTCAATCTAAACCTTAATTTTAGTCTTCCCAGTATCCAAAACTATGAGAATACACATTTGTTTGAAAGCCCCAGTCTGTAGTTATCTCTATTATAGTACCCAACTAATGCCAATAGCATGATTTTATGATTAAAAGGTATGATCTAGGCACAAAATTGAAAAGCTATGACAGGGCATTAAAACAGGCAAAGCTATTTTTATTCTACCTCCTCAACTTAAGGGAACTCCAGGTTGGAGAGGCAGGGGTTGTAGATGAAGGAGGAGAATGGCCACTGTGCGAGAGGCCAGCAGACACTGTCTGTGTACCTGCACATGACCCACATCCTCCCACCTAGATGCCAAGAAGGAACAGGGCATTCCTTGGCCTTGAAATACAGAGTGAGCATGGAGTCCTCCCGCGCCATGCCTTCTGGTGAGTGGAGGGCACAGAAGCACTAGCACAGCAACCCAGGAGCTTAAACAGCAACGGACTTCAGCAGCCCTAGTGTGACATGGAGGACATCTTGGAGAGGCGGTAGACAAAGCTGGTGACTACATCCTGGGCCCAAATGGTGCCGAGGACCCATGTCTGCTTAGTGCCTCTAGCTGAGCTGCTTGCACTGAGCTTCAGAGAAGACCTGAACAACAGACAGTCACAGATCAAGAGGCTAGCCCCCTTCAACGGCAACCATCATCGACATCTGCGGCCTTTCCCCTTCCCAACCCTTGCGCAGCTTAGAATTATTCCTCAAACTTCTTGACTATACAGTTTATCTCAAGCATTACAGTAAGACCTAGGAATAAAGGAGATAAAGTATTTAACTCCTATCCTCAGGAACTGATGAGAGATCTAGAGAGATCTGTAAGTAAATGAGCAATTCTCTGGTATTTATGAGATAAATCCTATGAGAAACATCACCTGTGAGCCCCAAGAAAGCCCTTTTCAATGCTGAAGGATGGTTTTCCATAAGAGGTATGGCTGTGGCTACATTGAGTTGCCAAGGAAAGGGGAAATGTGAGTTGGATGGAGAGGAAAGAGAAGGACAGTGTCCAGCCCTCACAGCCCACACTGAAACGCAAGGTTGGGGAAGAGGATCAGCACTCACATCCCACAATGCACTACAGGGCTGGAGAGGAGAGCCAGTCCTCACAGCCTACAATGCACTGCAAGGGTGGAATCATGAAGGCTCACAGGCCTTACAGGGAAGGAAGTTTTCAGCAAGACTGGAGAGCCATGAAGACATTTTAGAGAGGTGACATCGTCTAGTCTTCATTAAACGAGGCAATAGAGAATAGACTGAATTTGAAGAGATTTGAGTTACAATTAGGAAATTTTTAGAAAATTTTCTCTAAACTGTTATAATCAATTACACAGTTAAATGTTCAAAAGAAATGTTTCTAACTCATACATGTGGTCAGTTTACATCATGAATGCTTCCAACATGTGGGGAGAAGGAAAAAAAATGCATGATAGTTGGTGTATTCTGAGCAACTACCCCTCAGTGCACAACCCCAGACACCAGCTTCCTGAGAGAAAATGCTGTTGCATCAACCACCACCTTCCGGGGATGTCAGCACATTCATGTAAAATGGTCCTGAAGACCACGCAGCATTTGTCCAGCTGCCACTCCTGTGCATTAGTAAGGAGGCTTGGGCCAGCTTCAGAACTAAGTAAAATTCACCTTTTAAACGTTTTGGAGTTTTCCAACGTTATATTCCCACACATACTGACACAAATGGGTTTAATAAAACCAAACAGAGGGGCTAGAGAGATAGCCTAGTGGTTAAGAGCTCCAACTGCTCTTGCAGAGGACCCAGGTTCGATACCCAGCACCCACATGGTGGCTGAGAAACGTCTGTAACTCCAATTCCAGGAGAACTCCAGTTCCAGGGGAATCCAACGTCCTCTTCTAACCTCCTCGGCATTGCACGACACAGGTGCACAAACCTACATGCAGACAGTACATTCATACACATAAAAAATAAATAAATAAATAAAATTTTAAAAAAAACCAGAAACATGTAGAAATACCTCCACTGTGCCAGAGCCGTTGTCCACCATGTTGTGCTGGGCGGCCATCTGCGGAGAGCTGTGCAATTTTGAGGCATCAAATGGAATCTGCTGTATCCGAGCCACTTTCTCTGTGACATATACTTTCCCAAAGCCATCACTCTGATCTTTATCTTTCCAGTCCTTAAAGAACTGTTTAAAGATTGGTGTTTCACCCCCTTCTGGAAGAACCTGAATCTGAAATTTAAAATAATAACAAATGGGAAAATAAGAGACAAAGGAAAAGCATCTCCAAAAGGAGAATTAAGTAATGAAAAGCAATGAAGACACTCTCCTTATTTCTGTTATTACACTTGTAATTTTAGAAGTGTGTAACTAAAGCTATCCGGTCCTGCTTTTTGTCAAAACTAGTCATTGCCACCAAATTTGAATGATGGAGATAAGAAACTCTGATGTGTTATTACTGCAGTCAAATACGTTTGTCTATGTAGCTTCATGAGAGATCTGTGACCTGAAAGAAATTATCCCACAATGCTGTTTGTGCCAGGACATATAAATGAAAGGAGTCAATGAAGGCAAGAGATGCATAAAGCAAAAGAAGAAAGTATGACTAAGTTGAACTGGAGAAGCCAAATGTTATCTGGGTATTACCCATAGTCTAAGGAATTCGTGATAAGTACTTTTAGTTAAATGAAACAGTTATCTTTAGCTAAAGGCTATTGAGCTTTGTAGGCAAATGCAGGCCACGTGTGGCCACCTGCACACCTGTATCTGACCCCGCCCCATGGGTGAGAGCAGCAGCTCATAATGTATACAGCATGTGATGCAGGGGGCATGGGATTGACCGCTGGGAGACGACGTCGTTCTACCTATATAAGTGATTTGCTGAATACTTAATAAATGGATTCTTCATTACCTTTACTATCTAACAAGATCCTCAGTCTGTTATTTCATGCGTGCATAGTTGATAAGTGCATCAGGTCTATGGCCATACCACCCTGAACGCGCCCGATCTTGTCTGATAAGTGCGTCAGACTTGGTTGTTTGCTATCAGGTGAGACTGAAGAACTGGCATATCAGTCACCAGTCTGAAATTCAAGCTGTGAGTGATGCAAGGTCTTAAGGAGGGCAGCAGCTCTCCAGCCTAAATCTGAGGTGCAATCAGCTACCCAGATTTGGCTATGGAATAAGCATTTCTGCAGCCAGCTGGTACCTGTGGAAAGTGCCAGTTCCCCAGGGAGAAGCTGAGGTCAGTAGTCTCCCTCAGCACAATCAAGTGACATCTGACAGCAGAAGCATCTGACAGAGCTTATCTTTTTTTTTTTTTTTTTTTTTTTAGAGCAGGTCTCATGTAGCCAAGGCTGGCTTAAAATTCCCTGTGTACCTAAAAATGACCCGGAACTCTTGATTCTTGATTATCCTTCCTCTGTGCTGGGATTACAGGCATGCACCACCACACACTTGGTTTCATGCTGCATTGCAGATGGAGCCCAGAGCTTCATGCAAGCACTTTAGGTCCACTTTTCAGTTTCTGAAAATCACCCCTACACAAAAACAGTATTGGCAACAGAAGACACCACATGACACACACTCAAGAAGAATGTGACTCCACACACACAGCCATTGCTTTGAAGCAATTTCTCAGGAGCTTTGTAGAGATTTCATGGCTACTGTATCTTAAAGTTCTTTTTTCTAGTGAATTTGTCTCACGCATACTTGGGTGTTGGTGGAATAATTCATTTGCTGTAGAAACTGCTCCGCTGTCTTCATTGCTGTCTTCCTCTCCTGTGGATTAGCATCTTTACCTAAAATCAAAGACAAAGAGTTACAAGACTAGACAGGGAATAAACTCAGGCCATACCACCCTGAACATGCCCGATCTCATCTGATCTAGGAAGCTAAGCAGGGTCAGGCCTGGTTAGTAGTTTGATGGGAATATGCTATATGATTAAGAACTTCTTGCAAAACAGAAATAAACAGAGCTATAATTTAACTTAAATATAGCAATGGAAGGATAGTAAAGAGTCCTTCGTGTGCTAAATATATTTAATAACACAGTAATGAACAATATTTGACAATATATGTATTTACCCAAGTACCCACTGAAACTGGGAGGAAGAACAGTAGCTGCATCCTAGGTGAGATACTTACAGGCCATATCTCAAAAGGTATGCTTTTCCTTAGAATAAAGGGGTGTTTCCTTTTATCTTTCAGGGAAGGATCCATAAATCTAATATAAGCAACCATGTCAATGGCTTACCTTTCCATACGAAAATCTGTTTTGCAGCACCATGGTCTAAAATGAAGCATTCTTCAGAAAGCAGCATTGCCATGGAGAAGGGGTTTTCTTCAGCCACCAGAGTCACGCTCATGGACCCGCTGGCATCTGAAACCTAACAAAAAAAGCACCAGCTCCATTACAGGTTGAAAGAATATAAACGTTCTAAAATTGCATTATGATGGTAGTTACACAACTCTGTGAATGGAATGAAACTGGACTTCACACTTTAAGAGCATGAGTTTTATGGTACTCCCATTATAGCTCAATAAAACTGCTTCAAACAAAGAAATAGCCAGGCATGGTGGAGCAGAGGCAGGTGAGTTTCTGTGATATTGAGGTCCACCTGATACATAGTGAGTTCCAGGCCATTTGGGGGCTATGGGGAGACCCTGTCTCAAAAATAACAAACCAAACCAAACAAAAAGACACACACACACACACACACACACACAAACACAAGACAAAGCATCCCTAAACCAAATTATTAACCAAAGATGTTTAAATATATATATATATATATATATATATATGTATATGTATATATATATATATATGAAGTCCTTCAAAGATTTTAAAAAAAAGACTACTAATGGAAAGTTAAACTTCAACATGAGAAAATTGTGGTGATAATAACACTGTGTAAGGTGAGTTACAATGTTCACAACTACTAAGCACCACAAGTCAGATCTTTCCATGATAATTTCTTTATTAAAGAAACATTTATTGGGCTGGAAAGTTGACTCAACAGTTAAGAGCAGTGACTGCATTTGCAGAGAACCTGGGTTCAATTTCCAGCACCCACATGGCAGCTAACAACCACCCATTACTCCAGTTCTAAGGGATCTGACGCCATCTTCTGACCTCCGTGGTCATTGCACAACACGGGTTTATCTACCTACGTGCAGGCAAAACAGTCATACATAAAATAAAAATAATAAATAGAAATTTTAAAAATTAATATGTATTTTATTTTAAGTATGTGTCTGTGTATCTATATTGTGTGTGTGTGTTTGTCTGTGTAAGCTTATACATGTGTGGGCAGGTGCCCTCAGAAGTCAGAATAGGGTGTCAGATTCTCTCAAGCTGGAGATGCAAGCCTGTGTGAGAGCTACGAATACAGCTCAGTTCTCTAGCACTCTTGACCACTGAGCCATCTCTCCATTCCATGATCATTTCTTCTAAATTTGAAAACAACCTTTCCAAGAAGTGGTCCTACACTCAGAGCAGCACACAGAAAGCTGATGTATAAACGTTTCTAGGTGCCTAACACAAGGCTGGCACTGTGCTAAGGAAAGCATTGAAAGAACATAGTTTATGTCAATCTAAGCCCTGCAATTAAACTATACTTTGAGAAAATTATCAAGGTAAATACTTGGGAGCAAAACTATTTTCTTTTTAACTTGTATGCGATCTTACAAAATTGAAGATGGTACAGTCATAATGCATTGGTTTTCAAGGGTCAGCTTGTGGGCTTCATGTTAATCAGCTGTGTATTTGTTAAATATGCAGATCTTGGCCCCTCCCTAAGTGGAGGTTTGCACGGGGCAGAGGTGGGGGATCCTCAGAAAGTGTCCCTGGTGATTTTGGCTTCCAGTCTTGCTTGGTTCTCCAATTATTTCCAGAGGAACTTTGTATCTTAGATTGAGCAATATGCTTTAGTCCCACTAGAGGGAGCCATAATTCAAGATTAACATTTTCCTACTTCAAAATATTTCTTTACTCCATAATGCTGTCCAAGAGAGAAAAGACTTTTGATTGATGATGGGTAATAAGAGATTTATTAGACTGTAAAAATAATGATGAAACTACAAAGTGTTTAGTTAATAATTTCTAGGTGCATCATGTTAAAATTATCAATATTCAGGAATTATGTTCATCATATTCTCCTTTGCCACCTAGGAAGAAAAGAAGCCACTTCCCCATTACAAAAAGGAAATTGTGTTACACAAATCAATAACTCAAATATTCATATAAAACTGTGGAGTCCGTGAGCTAGAAAGTCCCCTGAAAAGCACTTTATACGGTTTGTTCTTAGAGATGAGAAAACTATTAAATTATATAGGGATATTACCACCTGTTCCAAATCACTTGTTTAGGAAGTTGTAATGGGAGGGGACACTTGGAGAATCTCATATCAGTCTCCATCAATGTTGTACCCATGGCTTTCGCTACTCTCACCACTAACAAAATCAAAATGATATAGTTGAAAGAAAGCTGAATAATTGATAATCACTCTTCATCTCTCCTTCCTTTTCCACTCTCCCCTCCTTCTCCCTCCCTCACATATTAGAAAAACAAGACTCAAATATGTATGCCCTGCCCAGTCATTCAGTGCAGAATTGACAGTGCTCTGGGTCAGCCAGGCCTAGTACAAGACTGGTTCCACCCTGCTTCCTTCCAGCTGACTCTTGTGAGCTCACCCTCCAGGAACAAAGGCAACCTTTATTGTGACTAAAAGGATGTTCTAAAGATGATAAATATTTTGTAATCTTATCAAGAATTTATATTAAATGTTTTATTCTATAAAGGAAATGTTTTATTGACTGCAATATTTCAAAAGAAAGCAGACTAATAGAGTTCCATGTGTAAGTAATGTAAGTTGCAGCAATAACTGATACAAGCATAAATAACTACCTACGCACTTCTCTACAAGGACAAAAAGAGACTCATGACCACAACCAGCCCTGCTGGTACCAGAGAACCCCAGCAGACTCACCATGTAGAGCTTCGCCATCTTCCTGTTGTTGATGTCTGCCGCAGTGTCGTCATCGCTGTCTCCATCTGGAAGCTCTGGCCTTTTGCCTAAAACCTAGGAAAAGGTGAAAAAGAAAAAAAAGTTATGTCACAAAAGAGTGCCGAATTTTTAAAATAATGAACCATTTTATAAAGGCGGGGGAGATGAAGATGGAAAAAAGTCATGTCATTAAAGAATGTAGAATTTTTTAAAAAAATGAACCATTTATAAAGATGTGTATTATAAAATGGAGAGATGGCCTAGCGGTTAAGAGCGCCGACCGCTCTTACAGAGGACCCGGGTTCGATCCCCAGCAACCACATGGCGGCAGAGAACCGTCTGAAACTCCAATTTCAGGAGAACTCCAGTTCCAGGGGAATCCGACGCCCTCTTCTGACCTCCGCGGCATTGCACGACACGGGTGCACAAACTTGCATGCAGACAGTACATTCGTACACATACAGAAATAAAATAAAATAAAATAAAAAAATAAAATGTGCAATTAAATCACCAGACTTATACACTTAGCAACTCATACAACATCTGGCCTCTTCCCATGGGTTCAATCAGCCAGTGGCATTAAGTAAACAAGTGACGAGTCTGCTGGTGATGTGAACTTCCAAGAAAGCCAAATCTCATGGGAAAACATAAGACACATGCATTTTTACTTTTTTTTTTTTTTTTTTTTTAATTTATTTTCGGTATATGTATCAATGTACTGTCTGCATGCAGGTTTGTGCACCCGTGTCGTGCAATGCCGCGGAGGTCAGAAGAGGGTCTCGGATTCCCCTGGAACTGGAGTTCTCCTGGAATTGGAGTTTCAGACGGCTCTCGGCCACCATGTGGGTGCTGGGGATCGAACCCGGGTCCTCTGTAAGAGCGGTCGGCGCTCTTAACCGCTAGGCCATCTCTCCAGCCCATCATTTTTACTTTTAAATAACAGGAATGAGTTCTTAAATTCAGTTTCAGAACAGAATTTCTTCTGTGGTCTGTGCTTACAGAAATAATCTGAGTTTTTATTAATTTATTGTTTTTGGAACTAAAATCGTTGTTTTGAGGATAAAATATGATTAATCTCAACTGTCAATTGGATGGGATCTAGAATCACCTAGGAGGCAAGTCTCTGGGCATGCCTCTGAAGGATAATCTGGATTAGGCTAGCCTCTTCACCTGCAAGTGAAGGATTATCTTGATTAAGATGAGGTGGGAAGAGGCACCCTAAATGTGGAGGAGCAGGAGAGCCGAGCACCAGCACTCATTGCACATACACACAGCCAATACATGTAAAATAAAAGCGATATACTCATAAACGTAAAATAAAAATAATTTTAAAATGTTTTAAAAGAAATGTAATTAAGTGACAAATACCATAGAACATAAATAAAATGTAAACATTCTAAATAATGTAATTTTATGATATCTATTTAAATTCAAATTCAGAAAAGAGACAAAAGGTATTCATTTAGATACAACAAACATTTAATAACAATCACAATAAACTCGTTCCATAATATGCTTTATAGTAAAAAGCTCTTTGTAATATCCATACCACATGAAAATATTCATTACTGAATATCAAACAGCGACAATGTACATAAGCCTTTCATGAGTACGTTATAGTCTCAAGTTTGAAAATGAACCAAAGATAGTGTGCCCTGGAAACATGACATCTTTTTGCTTACATAATGATCAATAAAACACTCTAATTATTGTACAAGCTAAATGGCTATGATAGTGTTTCTTTTTTGCTAAAACTTGGGTCAGACCAAAAATTAAATATTCAAAACCAAAAGCTTAAAAAAAATTTAGTTTTATAAAAGCAAGTATAGCTTCTAAGATTAACTAAGGTCTCCTCACCTACCCTCTTATAATTCTGCCCCAACCAAGACAGCAATTGAGAATAAACAGTTCTAGTTAAGGGCATAACTAATACTGAGCAATCTCCCATTGGGCTAACCAAGTCTGGGATCTGGAGTATACTTTAACTTTTAATTTTCAGACAACAATACTCGTATTAGCCTGATATCTTAATTAGTCTCTCAAAGGACTGTAGCACAGTTGGGAATTGAACTAGCTCAACTTATTGAAAACAGGGTTAACTCCAGGGTAGAACACAGTGGTTTATGATCACATATTGCCAAGGATCATTTTAAAATTCAGTTCCGCAACTAAGCACTTATGAAATACCTCACTGGGGAATGTAAAAGACTTTCCAAACACCTTGCCCATCTCTTTAGGATTTTACACCCTACCTAGAAAGAACAATCAACTAGCTACTTTATCAACTATTCGATGGATTTTTGATCTTTGAAATAAGCTGCTGACACAGCTTTTCCTTTTCTTTACAGACATAGGATGGAGCAGACATGTAAAACATTTTCATTATCAGTGAGTCTTTAGTTGAGTGGTTGGCATTTGGCCCATTTAGTTCTTTGTGTCTGAAATGATGTATGTTTTACAATGAAAAGGGGTAAGAAAACAAAGGAGCCTTAATTGAAGGTGTTCCATAAACATTTCTATTGTTCCAACTCAGACCAATTTTTCAAGCCTAGAACTTTCATTTTACTAATTCCTGTAAGCATCCATTTAAGGCATCACCATTGCCAAACATATTCCGAACTGGCCATTCTCGTTTCTCTATTCTATCAGGCTATCTCCAGTCTCTTTCTAAACACAATCCTATCTGTAACTAAGGTGCTAGGGGAAGAACAGAGAAATAGCACAGGGTGGGTCTTAGCATCTACACAGAGGAGACTTGGGTCCAATTCCCAGCACCCACATGACAGCCAGCAACAATCTATAACTCCAGTTCCTGGGGATCCAATGCCTTCTTTGGCCTCTATGGGCACTGCATGCATGTGGTGCACTTACATGCATGCAGGCAAAACACTCATACATATAAAATAAAAATAAATATTTTTGAGACAGGGTCTCCCTATAGCCCTAGCTGGCCTGGAACTCACTCTGTAGACCAGGCAGTCCTCTGCCTCCCAAGTGCTAGGATTAAAGACATGGGCCACCATGCTCAGCTTAAGGAGTTATTAGCCACCATGTAGGTGCTGGGAATCGAACCTGGGACCTCTGTAAGAGCAGTTGGTGCTCTTAACTGCTGAGCCATATCTCCAGCCCCAATAAATAAAATTTAAAAATAAAAATATTTTTACTTATACTGCAGCAATGGTTCTTAAACTTCAATGTGCTAAACCAGCATCTGGGTAACATGATGAAATACAGCTGGCAGCTGCCAGCTACTAAGTCAATAGGTGGAGGGTGAGGCTTGGAATTGCATTCCAGGTGGTTCAGAGTTGAGCGCTTATCATCTAGAGCCAAGCCTCCTCTGTGGATACTAAGCCCCACCCTGTGCTGTTTCTCTGCTCTTCCCTAGCACCTTCTTTCTCTAACCAGGATCCATCCTCTTTGTCCCTAGAGGATCAACGACTTTTCTTTCCCCCTGGGCTTTTCCTCATACTAGATGTAACTTCCACCTGGGGTGGCTGGGTGTGGCACAAACAAAACTGAGCAATTATTCCTTGGCTGGCTCGGTTCATTATAATTAAGACTATAATAGCTCCTGCTCGTTGGTTGGCCATGAGTCATGCACTGTGTCAGGAACTTTGGATACAGATCATTTCATTCATCTCAGAGTTCCATGAACTAGATACTGTCATCCCAATCCCACAGACAAGGGCTCGCACTCAAAGAGCTGAAATCATTTCCTAGAGCTGGCAAGTGCTGAGACTAAGATTCCCACTCTTGTTCCTTTACTGTCATTTTGGTGACTCAAAATAATTGATTACACACATCCTTATATCAAGGAAAAAGATTTTGAAATGGGCAAAAATATTCATTCCATAGATGGTGTCCAGGGGACCCCTCCAGGGATCTGATGGCACAGGGTCTGTCTGTTCCTTCCCCTCATCTATATTCTAGTTCTCTGGAGGAAGAGCACCAAATGATCTTTGCTCACAGAGAAGCACAGGATTTTGTATGAGGCCAGCTTTGCATCCATTTGCAAATTCATTTCAGTGCTACTGTCCAGGCATGTTTCTGCCCTTTGGATTCTTCTTTCTTATAATATCTTATTGTTCCCCAATTACTGATTGAGTTAAATACAATCTTCGACATCAGTCTTCTTATTTCATATGAGATTTGTGATTTTACTTCTTTGAAAATTACCTTAAAACAGCTGTACTCATATTGTGTAAACTACATGCATTGAATGGAGTCAGCTTACGTAATTTTTGCAATTATGTACAAGGTCAAGTACTTTTAAAGTTTGTTTTAACAGATGCTTATACCTCATGATGCACCAGACACCTCTCGGCACTCCATACATATCAGTCCTTTCATTGTTACGACAGCCGTAGGAGTTTGCACTGTGACTTATCTCATTTTACAAGTGAAATAATAATAATAATAATAATAATAATAATAGCCTAAGTAACTTGCTTAGGATCACTCCACTGAAAGTGTTGAATAGGGTTTGAACTCTAGCTCCAGAAGACATATTCTTAACTACTACACTGTTCTTTCTCAGCAGGTATTTCCATGGGTCTTCACTGAGTCGTTTAGCATTATTTCTGCACAGAATAAACAGGGACCACTTTTAGTTCTCTCATTCATATTATCCCAGTGCTGGGGATGAGAATGTGCAGATCATTGTCTGTAATCAAAGGGATTATGGTGTGCCTCTTCCCACTGCACAGTGCTTGTTTTTGTCTTCCTTTCATTCCTGTCCCCTGTCTCCTTTCTTTTTAAGTCTGCCTATGCTAAAGCCATTAAAGTCTGAGACAGAGAAATTCTTTCATCAAGGCAGAGTTGTGCAAGCAAACAGCCCTCAAAGCCCACATAGCAGACTGGGGATGTAGCTCAATTGCTGGAACACTTGTTTAGCATGCAGCCCTGGGTTTGACCCTCAGTACTGCATAAAACCAGGCATGGTGGCGTATACCTGGGAATCAGGAGGATCAGAAGCTCAAGGATATCATCAGCTACTTAGTCAGTTCGAAGCTAGCTTGAAATACATAAGATCCTATCTCAAGAATTTTTAATAGAATATTTTTATTGAAGTTTTGTGCATTTCATACATTTCTTAATCAAATCTAGACACATTCCCTCTTCCTTACCCCCATCATCCAGGGTTCATGCATTCTGCCATACATGTCTTACATCTTTTACAAATAACTAGTTCAAACAGCAAGGACCAACAATCTACCACTGACTCTCTGATGAGAGTCACTAGTAAGTGATTTAGCAGTAGCTAAACAAAAACTTTAAAACATGCCAGTTACTTAACCCAACAATTCTATTGTGACAGTTCACAGAAAAAATTAGAGTATATATGAGAAATAACTTGATTAATTTTCATGAAAATGTTTTTTTTATTATTAAAAAGAACAAACCAGGCCAGGCATGGTGGTATAGACTTTAATCCTAGTACTTCAGAGACAGAGGCAAGATCTCTGATATCTATGTAGACTAGTTTGGTCTATACATAGTAAGTTCCAGTTGAGATGGGGCTACAGGGAGTCCCTGTTTCACAAAATAAAACAAAACAAAACAAAAAATAAAAAGAACAAACTGTTTAATGCCTAACATGCAAAAGACTATTTTATATGTACATAGTTGGAAACTACATAGCTCAAATTTTTTAAAAATATTTCATTTATTATTTTTTATTTTATGTATATGAATATATTGCTTTCCTGCAAGGATACCGATGTCATACAATACCTACAGTCAGAAGAGGGTGTTGGACTCCCCTGGAACTGGAGTTATAGGCAGTTGTTAGCTGCCGTGTAGGTTCTGGGAAATGAATCCCAGATCTCTTCCAGGGCAGCCAGTGCTCTTAATCACTGGTCCATCTCTCCAGCCTCCAGATACCCTAAGTTTTTATACAATTATAAATTAAAAAATCATAGTAACTATGCTTACTGGATCCTAACTACCCTACAGCATTGGGTCAAAGGAGCATTAGTTAACCTAAAGATTTAGATGTCTGGAGTAGCCTGGCAGCCTTAAGTGTTCAGGAAGGAACTAAGGAGCTAAGCGGCTCCTGACATAGATAGGCTCTGAATAGAAATGGAACTGTCCTTAGCATTTCTCCTCTGCTTTGTCAATGTTTAACCACACAGGGCACTGCTCCTAGAAGTTAGAAATTAGCAGAAATACAGTTTTCTTCTTAACCCACCATCTTTTCTGTCACTCCTCTTTTTCTTCATCAAGAGCTTGGTTCCCAAATAAGTTAGCAGATTTTTATATTAAAGAATGCCAAGTAAACCATCCCCAGTTCAGAGGCACAAGTCTCATTTTCATGATGATCACTAGTGGATTTTTTTTTCTCATCATGAGTCAGGGTGATAGTTTCTTTTAAACATTGATCCCTGCATGAAACTTTGTTAAAAGGAGCAGGCAGTGAGGAAACAATCTGCCAGTCCTCTTACCCCTTATTTCTCATGGGCTGCACATCTCTTTTTATTGCTCTGCATGTTTTTAGCCTTTCACCAGACCTACCTATTTGGGACATGAATTTCCATCATTTCCATCTTTGCTTCTCTCAATTTGAACTTTCTCAAAATTAACTTTATACAGACACGATGTTGGCCCAATTGACAGCAAGTTTTTGAAGCACACCATAGGAAAAGGGAGATAGTTCCTGAGCTGAGGAAGAACAATAGAAATCAAAACACCAGGTCATTCTACACACAAACATTCTGAGTTGGTGCGAAGTTTGAAAGGCATTAGTATCAGAGTCTCGTGTGTTTTCATGACCAGTATCATGATAACTATAGTCCAACAGATTTGGAAAATGAGGCTTAGAAAGGTTGGAGCCTTAAACACTAATCGAGGATTATACGTCTCAAGGCCTCTCTCCTGCTGAGGGCTCCTTGGGTAGAAAATGAGGCATCCTATTCTTCTTACTCATTTTAGTAAGCATGGCTTTCTGTTTTCACAATAAGCAGAGTAATCTCTCAGGTTTCAGAACAGAACATTTTAATCCTCCATAATTTTTGAGTCTACGTTCCTACCCTTAGATGAAAACTAATCAGTAGATTGCAAGCATATAACTCAATTATAAAAGTGAAGCAAGTCCTTGCTATTTGGATGTATTTACTTGCTAAAAAGCAGGTTGTCCCTTAGGTAAGACAAATATTTGATAATAGGGAAGATTCTCAGAGAAATAAACATAAGGACTTCCAAGGAAGCAGCTGCCTCTCATCTGGACAGATGGGAGAGCCCAGCATTTGCTCTCTGCTCCACCAAGCTTCCCTGCCTCTTGAATACTCTTATTTTTTTTATTGGCACACTATACAGGGGAAATTGTGATATTAAATTGTGGAGAGAGGTGTTTAGAGTGTAGAAAGCATGAGACATGTTTGGATAAAGGGATGAAGTGCATGGAACATCTACAAGAGGTTTAGTGACTGTTCTAGCACAGGGCTGTCCACTAGGACTCACCATGATGATGAAATGTCCACAGCTGAGTACATTTGCCATGGCTGATCATGAAGAGTGTGGTTGGTGTGAACTGCTCTATTTAAATTTGTATTGCATTTTCAAAACATCAATAAAAGTCTTATATTTTAAAAATGTATTTCATTTTAATTAATTTAGATCAAATTTAAATGATGGCATGTATCTTGAAGAAGTTTATGGACCGTGATGTTCTATAAAGTTCAGGGGATACTTGGGAGATTGGTTGACTTATCAGTATTGCTATAGTATCATATAGCAATATATATGAAGGTTCTATCTAGTGAGCCAGAATCCCAAGAAAGCTAACTCACAAGCCACTGTCATTGAAAAGCAGATTCACAGTTACTAAATGAAAAAGTTAACATACGATTTTTATAACATACATAAGCCAGAAGGCAATGTTTTCTTTTCTTTTGCAGTGCCATGAATCGGAATGCTAACATATTAAACTCAGGCAGCTATTTTCACTGGTTGCGTGTCAGAGCAGTTAGAAAAGGGAATGTCAGTGTCTGAGCATGGCCTAGACACTCTGGTGTCTCATCCTTTTGGAAACTACTCTACTTGCAGAACTTTCCTAATCTGGTTTGGTGGTATGATTTGAGCCCAGTAGTGTCAGTGCTGCCATCCTGCTCGCCCAGCACCACCATCAGGGTAGCTCAGCCAAGCACCTCTGATGTCCAGTCTGGAAGTTGTTCCAATGCAAATGTCAAGTAAACATGTTGGACCATCTTCCTTTTCTGGGTATGACTAAGTACTCTTGGGTATGATGTCAAACCCACCTCAGAATCTATAACCAGTGGACACTAACATTTGTCTTCAGCTTTCCTAATTCCTATGTGCTGCTGCCTTGCTCTGGATACATCCCTTCATCCAATGGGGCAATGGTGAACATTACTATTATGTGATTATTAAGCAAAATAATGCATGTGAAGAAATAGTCAATGTTACTTATGAGGACACGACAAAAGCTGGGTCCTCCACCCTTCACCTATACATCTATTGTCAAATATCACCCTAATCAAAGGATCATTCTCCCTCTTCTATATGGCCCTGAATATCCCTATTTGAATTTTTTTGAGACGTACTTTACAATGTAGCTCTGTCTAGCTTGTAGCCTCCTTCCTAGCCTCCCAAGTGCTGGGATTATAACACCCAGCTCAAATCCTTTTTATAGTGATTTTTACAATGAACTTCTATGTGTCCCCTTGTAGTTTTAAACTTTCATATAATTCATTCATATCTTTTCAAATTTTATTTATTTTTATTTTATGTGTATGATTGTTTTGTCTGCATGTATGTAAGTGTACCCATCCTGTGCAATGGCTTTCTGGGACCAGATGAGGATGTCCGATCTCCTAGAACTGGACTTACGGATGGTTGTCAGCTGCCATGTGGGTGCTAGGAACTGAGCCTGGGTCCTCTACAAGGGCAGCCAGTGCCCTTAACCACTGAGCAATCTCTCCAGCCTCTACTTATGATTAAGATGGATTGTATGAAGTACATAAAAATTCAATAAACATATATAGTGAAAAAAAGATAGTAGGCCTCATCAAATGTTTTACCTTTTATCTGTTTATTTAAGACAGATTCTCCTGTATCCCAGGCTGGCCTCAAATTCACTAGGTAGCCAAGAATAACCTTAAACTTCTGATCTTCCTCCTCTGTATCCTGAGTGCTGAAATTCCAGGTGGGCACTGTCATACCCAGTACATGCTATGCTGGAGGGTGAGCCTGGGGCTTGTGCATGCTAGGCAAGCATTCTGTCGATCAAGATTGGTAGGGTTCCTGACCCCTGGTCAAATCTTACATCTTAGATTTAAAACCACAAAGTGAGGAAGGATCTGTATATTCCTCTCCAATCAAAACAGAGAGCAAGTTCCTATTTGAGCAGCCCAGAGGACGGAACAGAACAGTCATGTCTTCCCTTTAATTTTCTCTTCATTTATGGTGTGTATAATGCCACTGGAACTTGACTGTAAAATGAATTCTCTTCTCCTGTCATATGTTTAGATCTTATCTCCTCCAATAACCTTGTACATGGGACTTTATTTTAGTAAGGCACCATACACCAGCTAGGCAAGATTTACTCTTGGAGTGTCTGATATGCCAGTTCCGTGGAGAACAACAATGATTATAATGTTTAACGAGTTAACTGTTGGCCTGTGTTCAGTGAGCTATCAGTTCAAGGATGCAACCAGGTTTCCCTGGTCTTTGCTAAATTTCCATGCAAACAGGGACTGCAAGATCAGTTTGTAGGAGAAAATTCGAGGGCTGCTCCCCAATTTAGTGAGTTTAGCATGCTCTACCAGTTATTTCACATGAGCAAATGGAAGAAGAAAACGAACACCTTTAACTTACTTTTAACTCCAGATACGCTCAAAGTCTGTAAAGATTCTGAGATTCAGTTGTTTAGAGAATATCTGGCTCCCCAGAGACCAGGGGCCTGTTCGCAAAGCTGCCTCTGCAGTGACTTCTCCGGACCTCCCTCCGTCACCTCTTTCTTATTTTCACCAACTTTAGAGAAGGTTACCAGAAGAAAAATTTCAAACTGTATGAAAGAGGAGACTGCTGTTTCCCTCTTGTTTCTTTCTGTGAGGCACAGAGACAATTTTCTAGGTGTGGGAAAGGGGAAACATAAACTAAACATCCAGGAGCACTTCTTTTTTTAATTTCATTACCATATATGCAATTAGTTTTATCTTCTATCCTTTTAAGAGGAGGTAAATAACCCTGGCTTACATAAGACATTTAATTAGATTAAGCAAGTTTAAGCTTTAATGCCAACACTTCCTCTATGTACATAATCCAGAAAAATTATAATCACCAAAATTCAATTAAGCACACTCACAATGACTTCCATAGGCTCAGAAGTATTTGAAAAATATGTGCACATCTTTTGCACTAGCCTTAAAATTTTTCTTTCTTAGACAATGTTTACCCCAATTATGCTGAATCTTATCCTTCTAGAGAGAAGGAAACGCTGAATGCTGACAGCAAGGGTTATGAACCGGGGTTCAGGCAATCCACCCAGGGCAATCATCCTGCATCAAGACTATGAATAATGATAGGGAAGACATAAAATAAGGTAAATTTATCAAAACTTTCTGACAAAATGTTTCATGTTGCAAAATATCTCAAGGTTTCTGCTGTTCTGGGAGTTTAAGAATGTGTTCACTAAGTTGCTCACAGAGTCTCATGCTTCTCATCCCAACATTTTGGAGGCTAAGGCAAGCTGAAGGGTATTTTGGGCTATGTCAGACTGAGGCCATGTCTAGAAAAGGAAAAGGAGAGAGAGAGAGAGAGAGAGAGAGAGAGAGAGAGAGAGAGAGAGAGAGAGAGAGAGAGGAGAGAGAGAGAGAGAGAGAGAAAGTTTGCTCTGATGTCTTACTCTCATTTGGGCAAGTCCTATGACCTCTCAAGGACTTGATTTCTCATCTATAAAGGGAGGCTGCAGTAGGTTCTGTAGTCTCTCTGCCCATGCCACACCTGTCCTACCTTAGCATCAGCAGCAGATTGTGTCTGAAATGTAAAAGCCTTTATTTTCTCTTTCATACAGCATTATCAGCCAGAGAGCTGTATGTGCTAACACACAAGGCTTGTTGGAGGTTCTAAGCAATTAGCCTCCAAAGAATGACCATGAGCCAAGAAGGGGTGACTTTGCTGGTTAAATCCTGTGGCCATGCCAGCTTTCCATGGGCCAATTCTTAGCTGTGTTCCACTCAGTTAACCCAGTGTCCCAGTGGGACTGAGCCTCAGCCTCCTGCCGTGTAAATCACTAACAATGCTGTCTCACTCCGCCCCCATTCGTACTTCCAGAAGCAGCTTCAATCATAACCTGACTCAAGTCCTTGACTCACAATCAGGTTTTGGAGGGACACAGCCTAAGCCAGGATAATAAATGTACCTATGGCACAGAATTACTTTAAGAACTGAGTCAGCTCTTCCTATAAAGCCACTCATAGGAAGCAGTGAATATACACATGGTGGATAGGTGCCACTCATGGGAAGCAGTGAATATACACATGGTGGATAGATGCCACTCATGGGAAGCAGTGAATATACACATGGTGGATAGATGCCACTCATGGGAAGCAGTGAATATACACATGGTGGATAGACGCCACTCATGGGAAGCAGCGAATATACACATGGTGGATAGATGCCACTCATGGGAAGCAGAGAATATACACATGGTGGATAGGTGCCACTCATGAGAAGCAGGGAATATACACATGGTGGATAGGTGCCACTCATGAGAAGCAGCGAATATACACATGGTGGATAGGTGCCACTCCTGGGAAGCAGTGAATATACACATGGTGGGTAGGTGCCACTCATGGGAAGCAGTGAATATACACATGGTGGATAGATGCCACTCATGGAAAGCAGTGAATATACACATGGTGGATAGACACCACTCATGGGAAGCAGCGAATATACACATGGTGGATAGACGCCACTCATGGGAAGCAGGGAATATACACATGGTGGATAGGTGCCACTCCTGGGAAGCAGTGAATATACACATGGTGGGTAGGTGCCACTCATGGGAAGCAGTGAATATACACATGGTGGATAGGTGCCACTCCTGGGAAACAGTGAATATACACATGGTGAGTAGGTGCCAAATGTGGGAAGCAGTGAATATACACATGGTGGGTAGGTGCCAAATGTGGGAAGCAGGGAATATACACATGGTGGATAGGTGCCACTCATGGGAAGCAGTGAATATACACATGGTGGATAGGTGCCACTCATGGGAAGCAGTGAATATATACATGGTCATGATTATTACTACTTTTGCAGCAAACATCCATTTGGTTACATGGTGCGGTGGCTTGAATGAGTGTCCCCCATAGGCTGTAAGTATTCAGACATTTGTCTCCAGTTGGTGGCACTGTTTTTGGAGGTCTTAGAAGGTGTGGCCGTGCTAGAGGAAGTATGTTATTGGGGGCAGGCTTAATGAGTTTAACAAGCCTCATGATCTCCAGTCTCTCTCTCTCTGCTTCCTGTGCTCTTTGCGAGATGTGACCCTCAGCTTGCTGCTCCAGCCACCATGCCTCCTGCCACAATGGACTCTAATTCCCTGGAACCGTCAATCGTAAGCTCAAATAAACTCATCCTTTTATAAGTTCCTTTGGTCATGGTGTTTTATCACAGCAACAGAAAAGTGACTAATACACATGGTTTCTGCACTAATAAGAACCACTTATGTGACATCAAAAAAATTATGATCAGACCAACTAAAGACTAAAAAGAAGATTCATACCTCTGGTACAGGCCATTGCCTAGCTGCGGAGCTCCAAGATAGAGAACATCATAATTCAAATGCAGCGCAGTCACTGCTCACTTCCAAACCGTTTCTAAACAATGTATTAATCTTGTCTACATACATTCTATCATTAAATATTATTTCCATTCATGGCAAGCTTTTTTAAATTTTTATTTATTTATTTATTTATTTATTTAATGTGTATGAATGTACTGTCTGCATGCAGGTTTGTGCACCTGTGTCATGCAATGATGCAGAAGTCAGAAGAGGGTGTCAGATTCCCCTGAACTGGACTTAAAGATGGTTCTCAGCCGCCATGTGGGTGCTGGGGATCGAACCTGGGTCCTCTGCAAGAGCAGTCGGCACTCTTAACTGCTAGACCATCTCTCCAGCCCGTGGCGAGCTTTTTAATCTATTCATTACAACAAAGCACGAATATTTAATTTATAGACTCTGCGTAACCTAAGACTTCACTTAATATATTTGCATGGATTTATTTGTGTGGATAGACACTAATATATTTAAGTGATATTAGTATCTTTTCATAATTAATAGAAAATATGGATGGTCCAAAACTGAAGATCTGTTGGCTTCCCCTGAGCAGAATAGCATATTTATCTGAACAAACCATGATTTTCTTATAAAGCATTTTAAAATCCTGTCATGAATCTATAAAATATATTTTAAGCACTGTACCTCTAAAATTGTGATCTATTAGATAACTTTGCAGCCATCATAGCAATACCTTGATTTATAGAAATATTGTTAATACAATCCAGTTCTGAACCACTGGGATCCTTGACTCAGGAAAAGCAGTATTTAACAGCAAAATTTAGATGCCCTCCACTTCAGGGAGTTCTCTATACTACATAAACATATCGTTAATGACATTACACCAATCATAAAACAAATGCTAAGGGAATGTAATTTGACAAATCTAGAAACTTTCAATATTTGGGCTTTAAAAATCCTTAGCACAGAGGGTTGAAGCAGTCAAGAGCACCGGCTGCTCTTTCAGAGGACCCAGGTTTGGTTCCCAGCACCCCCATGGCAGCTACCAATCATCTTAACTCTAGTCCCAGGGGATCCAACATCCTCTTCCAGTCTCCTCAGGCAGTGCATGTCACTGGTGCGCTTACAGAAATTCAGACGAGACACTCAAACACATAAAATATAAATAAATGAATAAAATTTTAAAATTATTAGTGCAAAATGTAACAGAAAGCTGGCACAAACTTAGTATTTCTGTTTCTAATTACATACTTAAAACTATGTAATTTACAAAGTAAATGCAAAGAATTCTGAATCATTGAGAGATTTGGCCCATTAATATCTGAAGTTGGTTAGTTCTTAGCACAGGAACTAAAAAGAAATTGACAAAAAATAACTGGAAAAATGTAGTCTTTCTATTAGTTCTTTATTATCTATTAATATCATAACATGAGGAACATTTAGATGGGAAGGTGCACCTGCCATTCTAGTCTAATGTTTACATTAGTTTATCTGGTCTAATATTTATATTAACTATTCAAATGTATACTTTGTGGGCAAAGTTGTTCTCCTGAACTTCTCACTGTCTTCAAATTACATCATCCCATTTATAAGTTCTGCTGCTATTCTCTCACTTCCACTGAAAAGTAAAGGGAAAATGACTCACTCAGAAATGATTGCTACATGGTGTCAAGCTGAACTGATCCTGTGAAAGTGGTACCTTCTCAGTAAGTTGACAAGACTTCGTGTTGAACTTCGGTGCAACAAAGAAGATTATCTGAGATATTATCACTTTATTGCAGCATACAGTTGCATATACTATTACCATAAGCTTTTCTTAACTTGGTTCAGCATATTTCAACTTCCTCATTAGGAGAATTAATGAGAGACAAAAAGGGTATTTGATTAAATAATAGAAATACATGGACTGGGCCTCAAGTTTTGCAAGACTAAGATATTTCCAGTCTTTCTGCAATTTAGCTGTTAAAGATTGTATGTAATCTTCATTTCCCTAATAAAACAATTCTTTTAACTTAAAAAAAAAAAATAAAAGAACTACATGGGCTGGAGAGATGGCTCAGCAGTTAAGAGCACTGACTGCTCTTCAAGAGGACCTAGATTTGGTTCCCAGCATCCCCACGGCAACTAACAACTGTCCTTAACTCTGGTTCTGGGGATCTGAGGCTCTTTTCTGGCTTTCACTGGCATTGCATGACATGGATATACTTATATACATGCAGGCAGGCAAAATGCTCATACATATAAAATAAAAATAAACAAAAGGAAGGAAGGAAAGGAGGGAGAGAGGGAGAGAGAGAAAGAAACAAAGAAAGAAATCCAAATAATAGAGTCATTACACAAAATAGGTGACCCAGGTCTGGTAGTGAGGCCTGGAATCCTAAACACTTGGGAGGCTAAGGCAAGAGAATTGAAAGTTCAAGGCTTACCCAGGCTACAAAATGAGTTCAAGGCCAGCCTGGACAACTTACTGAGACTGTATCTAAAAATAAAAAATTACAAAGAGGGAAAGGGAAGAATCTCAGTGGTAAAGCACATGTCTAGCGTGCTCAAGGCCCTAGGTCCACTCCTCAGAACTGAAAAAAAGTTGAATGAATGGAGCCTTAAACAGTGCTTGGCAATAAAGTAGAAAGGATTATAACCTCCCAGCATTCATTATTTATTTTGGCTATCAATTGTGCACTAAGTATCATTGCTATAAAGGAAGATGGAAGAAATAATTTCAGCACAGTGCAACAAAGAGAAGAAAGAGAAAGGCTCCCATTTGCTGGTGACTCTGATACTCCATCAGTTCCGAACAGGTAACACAACCTTAGGACTAAACAGAATGGCAAATATTGGTCCTTTTAACTTAAAGTTTTTGAATGGTAAAGCCATCTTCTATCTGGCTCTTTTAAAAATATTTTATTTATTATTTATTTTTTTATGTAGATGAGTATATACTCTGCGCATAGGTAAGTGAACCTGCGATGTACATTGCTAGCAGAGGTCAGAAGAGGATCTCATAGAACTGGAGCCACGGATAGTTGTTAGCCAACATGTGGGTACTGGGAATCAAGCCCAGGTTCTCTGCAAGAGCAGTCAGTGCTCTTAACCATTGAGCCATCTACCCAGCCCCCTATCCAGTTCTTTTAATAATGCAATTTCAATCGGATGACAAGTTCTGGTGACCATACCTATGGACCAGGCACCAAGCTACATGAATGGAGAATCCAAGTTTCTCACGAACTTATAAAAGATTCCAGGAAAGTAGAGGAAGAATAAACACAGAACCCGATACTATTTGGAAAGCACACAAAGACAAGTATATGTTTCTAACAAAACTTTTTTGTTGTCTCTTATTGTTAAATCATTTGCCATGACTATTGATGAAATTAATTTCTCAGGCAACTCAAATTTCCATTCTTTCAAAGTCTTGACTAACAATAAATAAATGAGAGAGCTACAGAAAACAGTTTAGTGAGTGATTTTTTTACATGTGTATTATAAGCCCCAGAACAAGCTTAGGTTTAGCTTACATTCAAGAAGCACAGAATGCCCATGCTTACGCTCCTTTTTATTTTTTTTTAATTTTATTTATTTTTCTATGTGAATGAATGTACTGTCTGCATGTAGGTTTGTGCACCCGTGTTATGCAATGCCGTGGAGGTCAGAAGAGGGTGTCCGTTTCCCCTGGAACTGGAGTTAAAGATGGTTCTCAGCAGCCATGTGGGTGCTGGGGATCAAACCCGGGTCCTCTGCAAGAGCAGTCAGCACTCTTAACCGCTAGGCCATCTCTCCAGCCCCACTTACGCTTATTTTCTTTTTCCTTTTTGTCTTTTTGAGACATGGTCTCCCTTTAGCTCCAGCTGGCCTGGAACTCACTATATAGACCAGGCTGCCCTTGAACTCACAGAGATCCTCCTGCCTCTACCTCTCAAGCACTGGGATTAAAGGCATGTATCACCACACCTGACACCCATGCTTACTTTCTGATAAAATGAAGCAGAGTGATTTTTATTATTAATAATAACAGTTTCCCATAAAGCTTTCAATCCTTTAAATACACTAAAATGAAATATGTTGTTCCAAAATGGTTGTGAGGGAGTTTCATGTCAGCATCTCACATTTATCACTCTACTTCTTCGGTTCACTTCATTCTAATCTTACAACGATAAATGGAGAATTACTTATCTAATCAAAGATCATTCCCCCCAAAATAAGCTCCCTCCCCTCCACAGAATGTCTTAAAACAACATTTAGTTTAAATGTACAATTATGCTTTAGTTGAAATACTAAAATATAAATTCTGGAGCTGGAAAGATGGCTCTTGACAATTGGGCAGGTCACAACCACCTGTAACTCTAGCTCCAATGGATCTGACACCTCTGGCCCCCGAGCCCCCACACTCAGGTATACACACAATATACGTAATTAAAAGCAAGATAAATCTTTAAAACAAAAATGAAGATAGTATGTTAGAAAGCAACCATTTTCATTAAGGTGTATTGACAAAACTAAAGCATTCTGACCTTATTTCTTTCTTAATATTTTATTTTACATGCTAAAATAAATGTAAAGTATGAATGAATGAAATGTGTGATCACTCCAATACTTACATCATTAACATCATAACTATTCTGATTTCTATAAACTGAAATTATTTGAGACCTTCAGAAGCACTAGAAATGTGGAGTCTTTAGTTAAGTTGTGGGAAGGAAAAGCTATATTGGATTTTTTTCAGGATCCTCAGCTGTGAAGTTCTGTGAGGTTCTGAGGCAATTCAGTGAAAGAATGAGCGCTGTGCGATGCTGGCAACAGTTCCCAAAGGAGCAACGTGGGAGCTACAGCTGAGCCAAGTGGCCAAGGCCAGTGGACCACAGTGTGTGCTTGATAGTGAGAGATAGATTGGACTTTTGTGGCTGCTGGACATTGTCTAGGGAGCTAACCTGACACAGGAAGGAACATACCACAGATGGAGATTCCAGGTACCACTCCTGGGAATATGCATTGTTACCAGAAAGAGAGAAAGCTTGATACATTCTAGGGCTGCATACATTCTAGGGCTCCAAAATGTTCATACTATTCACCAGAAATGTGATAAAGTATTTCAGCCACTACAAGCAACCTCAGAACTTGGTAGTTACTTTTTAGTAACTTAGCAATAAGTATATACCTAAATAAAAGAAGGCTAGTCAAATATATGAATTAATCTCATTTAGTGGTATTTGCTTCTGTATAAATGAGGTTGGTCTTAGAACTCGTTTAATCAATAATAATGGCTTTGTTCATATCTTTGACAACACTATCATCTCAATCTTTAGAAAACAGAAAAACAAACTGAATGGGTTCCTGGCCTCATATATTTCATATTATCTAAGTTTGATGGAAACTATACCAATTTTATTCAATAGTCTACTTTGGAGAGCTACAACTAAAACTTCACTCTTTGCCCAAATAGGATTTGGATAAAACACATTTGAAGAAGGTCTGAGATCCATCTGAAGGATTCAAGTCTAGTTTTTACTTAGATGCCTAGGTCTGCACGTCTTAAACATCAAATCATCTTTCCCAGAAGAATGGATAAATTGTTTTAATATTAGCAGCTCTAACAAAAACAAGACCACCCCAATTCATATTATGGGAATATGCTTTAGAGGTTAAACTGTTTGCTAATATCAAAGAGTCTGAATAATGGCCTTTACCATGAGAAGGCACCCAACAAACAGAATGCATGCTCTGTGGTGGATGAAGCCGGAATAATGTTTCAACTCTTTCCTTTTTTACTGCATTCTTATCTCCTCAGCCAGACAGAAAATGAAGCTGAGACTTTAATCTTTATTGGGAACTAACCCAATGCTCAAAACACACTGATTAACTGAGACACAGTATGATATTCTAATATTCCTCCTGATTCTCTTTATCCACAGCTGAGAACTTTCCAGGGACTCTTACAGCTGTTTTTATAAAAGCAAGAAAGGAACTGGTTCAACCCATAGCCTCTGTTTAGTCTCAAGAGCTATGCTCTTTCCTGCTGCTACCCACCACTAGCATTTACAATTATAGGCTCAAGTTCATTGCATTCGAAGTGACTTTCTGAATTAGAAAACAACTTGACCCATCTACAGTCTTTCATTCATAAATACCAGCTGCTGTCTTTAAAAAGATGCAAGTCTATAATCAAAAAAATTATCTTTCTCCTTCAGGGCATCTTTGAGCTTCCCTCCTGGTGTTTAAAAAGAGTGCCATCAAGGAATAAAGCTTGGGAACTTAGGGTAGTGAGAGATTTAATTTTCCTTTATATTCATTGGATATCTTAAATATGAAAATAAGACCATGAAAAACTTCACATAACTTATGTGAAGCCTATCAGTGTAAATATGTTTATACTGAAGAGTGGAGAGTAAAATGTGATTTAAGCTACAGGTTTCAGTGACTTCAACACATAGGATTACCTTCACAACTAGGCATAGGAGCTAAACACACAGAAAAGAGAGTGACCACACACCCTGTGCCTCTAGGCCTAGCTTGCCTTTTCCATGTCCTGTCTTGGTGCTTTTACTGTACAATGTGCACTGGTTTAAGATATGTCATATTTAAGTTGTGTGAAAAATAATGGATCAGCAGATAAATGATCCAGTGACCATGACTCCATTCCACACATGTCCCAGACATCCAGCATGAACACCTCCGATAATTTAATTGGTTAAAAAGGCTTTGATTTCAAGGCTTTTCTAAACTTCTCATGTGGATACTTAAAGTTCTTAAAATTAAATAACTTTAAACAGCCTCTTATCAAATTAATTGCTTAAAAGGTAAAATTTGAAAAATGTTTTGAAAGATTTCTAGATTTTTAGACCCCCTCCCAAACAAAATAGCCAATTTCATTAGAGTTTCAGAAAAAGAAATGGCATCTCATTATCTTAAACAAGGAGTCTGGAGTAAGGGCTACATACACACCCTATGGACCACTTGGGACCACTTTTATGTGTGCACTTTGGCTCTCATCTGAGAAAAAAAATTATAAATGCATAGAATTAAATACATAGAATTACACTTTAAATAAATTATGTATGTGTGTATATAGATAACTATATACATGTAAACTTACATATTAAGATACTACATGTGCATTTTTGTTCTGCCTTTTTTTATTATTCCGTGAGTATTTTCCCCTCGGAATTAAAAAGTATTCTAACCAGACATGGTGGTGCATGCCTTTAATCCCAGCATTCAGCAGGCAGAGGCAGGCAGATCTCTGTGAGTTCAAGGCCAGCCTGGTCTACATAGTGAGTTCCAGGACAGCAGGGGCTACAGACCCTGTCTCAAAAAGACCAAAAAAGAAAGTATTCTAAAATATCATTAATGTAAAAGTATATGTTTGGGAGTTACTATGAAAATAAAGCTTAAAGAAATTCAAAGTAATAAAACTATCACTTTTTTTGGCAGGATTTGAGATTAAACCTAGGACATCATGTGCTCTGCCACTGAGACAAAAACATAACTTTCACATATTTTTAATTATTTATTTTTTTATTTTTATGTGTTATGATTGTTTGCCTGCATCTATGTAAGTGCACCCATGCATGTAATCAGATCCCCAGGAATTAGAGTTACAGATGGTTGAAAGCCACCATGTGGGTGCTGGGAACCAAACCCAGATCCTCTGAAGGGCAGCCAGTGCTCTTAATTGCTGAGATGTCTCTCTAGCCCTCTCATATTATTTTTGATCACTGGAATTTTCACTGACTCATGTAACTAATGCACAGAATTGCTCTAACTTGAGCACATTAAAACATACTTCCAAGATGAATTTTTTTAAAGTTAAATGTAAATTGCAAAAATAAATGTGAGGAAATATGCAATTCCAGGATGTTAGAGAAATGAAAATTCCACCTACAGCTGATGTCATGATGGCCTTCAGTTGTCAAGATGACACACCTGGGAAGAGGGAACCTCAATTGGAGAATTCCTTCTATCAGATTGGCCTGTGGGCATGTCTAAGGGTGTTTTCTAGGTTGTTGAGTGATGAGAGAGGGCCCAGCCTCTACTGTGAGTGGTGACACCCCTGGGCAGGTGGGCCAAGGCTGTATAAGAAAGCAGGCTGAGCACAGGCCAGAGAAGCAAGCCAGTAAGCACCACTCCTCCATGGTCTCTGCTTCAGCTCCTGTCTCCAGGCTCTTGTCCTGGATCCCTGCCTGACTTCCCTCAAAAATGGATGGTCACTTGAAGAGTAAGATGTAATAAATTCTTTCCTCCCCAGTTTCATTTGATAAAGGGTATGTTATCACAGCAATAGAAAGTAAACCATTAAATGCAGAAGATTCAAAAAGGCATTACAGAAGCAAATCCTGAAGAAGAAAAAAAAGAAGCAAATCCTGACTGAGCTCTGGGAGGTAATAATGGAATACAGTGCTCATGCAAAGAAGTTACATTTGGTGCAAATATGTACTACCCGAAACATTGCAGGAGCTCGACAAATACTCAGTGAAAACTGGAATAAATTTGCCAGTATATATCAAGATATCTGAATACAACTATGTCCTTTGATTAATAATCTTCCATTAGAAAATATATACGAGTCCTAGCATTTGGGAGGCAGAGGAAGGCAAATCTCTGTGAGTTCAAGGCCATCCTGATCTATATAGTGAGTTCCACAGCAGCTGGGGCTACAGGGAGACACTGTCTCAAAAAGACAAATATATATATATATATGGATATACAAAGGATGTCACTATTAAAGGGAAATATTAGCTACAACTAATGGTCAAAGAGTAATATAATACTTGAATAAAGGATTAGTTCTAGAGAGCTATGGAGATTTAATTTCCATATTTACTTTAAAACTATAGCAAAATCATAAATCTCTTATCTATAAGACAAACATCTTAGCTTGATTCAAATATACAAATATTTGTATATTTAACAGGTTGGTATGATTTTTATTTTTGAGGCTGGAGAGATGGCTCAGCAGTTCAGAGCACTGGCTGCTCTTGCAGACAAAGCAAGTTCAATTCCCAGCACCTACATGGCAATAAACAACCCATCCATAACTCCAGTTCCAGGAAATCCAATGTCCTCTTCTGGTCTCCAGGAGCACTCCATGACACAGGTACACTTACATACATGTAGGCAACACACTCATACACATAAAAAATAAAAAATAATTATTTGATGAAGTAATTCTTAAATTTTGAAGAAAATCAGTGCATTTAATAAGACATTAAATATAGATGTGAGGCCGGACGTGCTGGCGCACACCTTTAATCCTAGCACTTGGGAGGCAGAGGCAGGCGGATCTTTGTGAGATCCTGGTCTACAGAGTGAGTTCCAGGACAGCTGGGGCTACAGGAAGACCCTGGCGCAAAAAGACCAAAATATATATATATATAGATAATATATATATATAGTATATAGATGGATTAGAGAGAGATGATGAGTGAGAGAGAGAGAGAGATGAGTAAACTCCCTTTTAAAATATATAATCAAGTAAAAGAAGTGTGGCCATGAGCTCGGTGGCAGAACACGTGCCTGGCAAGCTCAAGGCCCTGAGTTCAATCCCAGTACTGAAAAAAAGAAAGAGCCAAGAGGAAAAAGTAGGCATGACTGAATTTTTGTAATCCCATAACTCATAGAACCCTTATACTTCCTCTTAGCTGAGCTGACCTCAGCCTCCCAATTAAAAAAGGTGTCCAATCTCTCTTCCTTCAGTATACCCTCAAAACAGACACACACACACACACACACACACACACACACACACACATGCACATGCAGTGCAGGCACACATCGTATAGGGCTTAGAGGGCAAGCTTTCAAAAAACGACATGAGTCACAATACCTTTATAAGCCCTGAAGGTTCACCTCCTTCTTCCACCACAATGAGTTGAGATCGGCCCTTCCTTTCATTGTCGCGAATGCCAATGGCAACTTGGCTTGCTTTCAGACGCTCATATTTGTTGCATGAGGAACCACACCACTGGTAAATTTCCTAAAAGAAAAAGGCAGATCTTTTGACCTGAAGTAGATATAGAATACTTTCAGCCTTAGTGTAACACTCACTGTAAATAATAAAGAAAAACAGGTATAATAATATATTTGCCATAATAAACAGAGGATGGCAGTTAATAGAGACTCACAACTCATCAAAATGCAGGGAATAAGCACCTGTGGAGCACTCATCCATAAATTAGACATCTATATTATATAACTTTCCCCCCAAAGCTTAGAGGACATAGAGGAAGAGGGTCAGAAAGATTGTAATAGCCAGTCAGGGAGGTCCGGACAAAACAGTCTCTCCTGGACATGACAGGACTATTGCACTCATGGATTCACAGCAACTGTGGCTGCCTGCATAGGACTTGCACAAATCAAGTCAGTCAACATCCCAGGATGTGGGAGGTAGGAGCTCATAAGCCCTGACCTCTAGCTGAGGAGCCATGGACAGCTGATGGCTGCTAGGAAAGGGAGAGTCGGTTTTCTTTAGGGGTGTGGACCCTGGTGGTTTGGTCATGATCCAGTAGATGGCTCCATGCCCATGTGCATATGGTTAACACCAATTAGACTCAAAGAGGGGAAAAAGGAGGAGGGGAGATGGAGGAGGAGGGATGGGGAGGGGGAGAAAAGAAGAGGACATGAGTTGGAAGGGGGACAGGGAAAGTGATCCAGGAAGAGTTAGAAAGGGCTGGGGTTGAATATGATCAAAATATACTGTACGTATGTATGCATGAAATCTTCAGTGAATAAATAAAAATACTATATTTGAAAAGATGAAAATTAAAATTACCAACTATGGAAGTATGTAAATTTTATATATTTAAATTATATCCCAGTCTGCATATTATTGATTTGTTATCATGAAACAGAAGGCATTTCAATGGAAAATAGTTATATAGATCACCATTCTTTATGTACATAATGTCCACTAACTATAATTTATAAAAATAAACATGGATTATTTAAATTCAAATTTAAAAGTACCTTAATTCAGAAAGGCAGTCAAATCTATTGAGGTAATAATCTCTTAATGGTAATAAAATTGATATAAGCCTTTTGAAAAGCAATTGATTTATTTATTCATTATTTAAATGAACAAATACAAATCAGGCATATTTATCCCACATAACATGATGCCTTAAAATTCATATATTATCCAATGACTAAACCCAGAAAGATAAGATATCTAAAATCATTTAACAATTCTGATCAAAAGCCATAAAAAAAACTTTGACTCTGAAATAATTCACTTTAATAAATTATTCATAAAGAAAAGCCTACATGTATAAGGATTATCATTGCTATGTGATTATATAAGTGAGGAATTAGAAAGATATTAAATGTTCAATAAGAGAATAAGTTGTATAAATTATGATACATAAGAATTGGATAGTTAACTCTTTTATTTTTTTGGTCTTTTTGAGACAGAGTCTCCCTGCAGTCCCAGCTGTCCTGGAACTCACTATGTAGACCAGGCAATACTTAACTCTTAAAATGATGTTTAACACACAAATACAGAGAAATAAAGTTACTTGATATATTGTAGAAATTATATTATGTAGCATTTAGATTGAAATATTGTATGTGGTTTAACAAAAGAAGTTGTTTCAGGGCACCCAAGACTGGGAAAGGGGATGGTACTATTATACGTTACTTGGATGATAGAAATCTCTTCAATCTTTCTATGAAGGCAGTCTGGCAACAGCTCAAATAATTAAATGTGTATTTAATATCAGTAGTGTCTATAGATTTATACTACAGAATGATTCAAATATGAGCAAAAGAAAAGCCCATCAAGCATGGGATATAACTATCGTGCATGGATATTCACAGATTCCTCTTCAGGAAATGAAAATTGAGGAAAATGATTTAAAACTGATGGAAGAAATCACTCCAAAATCACTATCAAGAATTAAATAAAATTGGGTGGGAAAGATGCCACAGCTATTGAAGGCTGAGGTTCACAACCAAAAAGACAAAAATAAAGCCACAGAATAACATATCCATGTAGAACCAAAACATACATTTGTACCAAAAAAGGATACTTAAGGATGCACAGTTTTGGGGTTGGAGAGATGGCCTAGCAGTTAAGAGTGCAGACTACTCTTGCAGAGGACCTGGGTTCAATCCCCAGCACCCACATGGTGGCTGAGAACCATCTTTAACTCCAGTTCCAGGGGAATCTGATGCCCTCTTCTGACCTCCTTGGCATTGCACGACACGGGTGAACAAACCTACATACAGACAATACATTCATACACATTAAATAAATAAATAAATAAATAAATAAATAAATAAATAAATAAATAAATAAATAGGATGCATAGTTTTAAGAGATATGGGGGCCTATCTAGAAAGCAACATGTGCCATTCATTTATTAAGAGCTTGTTATGAAGAAGCTGCTAAGGAGAGAGCCATGAAGAAGACAAAGCTAGCAAGGACAGACGGATGGGCAATAGACATCTTCTAGCAAATATTTGCTCCACCATTATATTTCAACTTCCAGGGAAGTTGTGAAGTTCTTGTGAACTCTGGAGAGCTTATTAGCACCATAGCCAAGTATGAGGCAGGAGGGGCTGGGTGGCCACTCTCTGGGTATGTTACAGTATGTAGCAATGTGTTTGAAAATATTTAAAACAATAAATATATTAATAACAGCAAAATAGGGCTGGAGAGATAGCCTAGCGGTTAAGAGCACCGACGCTCTTGCAGAGGACCCGGGTTCGATCCCCAGCACCCACATGGCGGCTGAGAACCGTCTGTAACTCCAGTTCCAGGAGAACTCCAGTTCCAGGGGAATCCGAGACCCTCTTCTGACCTCCGCGGCATTGCACGACACGGGTGCACAGACCTGCATGCAGACAGTACATTCATACACATGCAAAAATAAATAATAATAAAAAAATTAAAAAAAAATAACAGCAAAATAAAGGAGCACCCAGACATCAAGAGAGATGGATTCTTTTCTCCAAGTGCAAGATATTTTCATTCCAGAATCATTTTGTCATTCAAAACAGTGCACTAAAATGGGGGAGGTTTTCCTGGGGTACCAAGGCATAGCTTTGAACAACATAGACTTGTAAGTTTTTAATCCTTTTCTTCCTGACTGACCTGATCCATAGTCCTCTTTAAGAATAAGCCAGTCATGGTGGAAGAACACTCCTTTAATCCCAGCACTTGGGAGGCAGAAGTAGGCGGATCTCTGTGAGTTCAAGGCCAGCCTGGTCTATAGAGTGAGTGAGCTCCAGGCCAGCTGGGACTAAAGAGAGACCCTGTCTCAAAAAAACAAAAAAAAAAAAAAAAAAAAAAAAAAAAGAATAAAATACATCTCTTAATAATTCAAATTTTTGAAGGAAATAAAAAGAACTATGTCTTGTAATCCTTTTCATTCTAGGATGTAAGCTAATTACTCAATATGATCATGGTATATCTCTTAGTAGAATGGTATATTCCTATAGTTTCTGCTTTAGCCTTTTTTCTACACCTGGGCATTGAAATATGAAGCACATAAGCACAGGCCACTTGAATATCATGCCAAGGTCGGCGCTTACAGTGCATGAAAACACGTGGTGGGTCACTCAGCATTAAGAACAGTGGAGTAGGAAGGTCATTTAAAAATATAGACAGGGGCTGGAGAGATGGCCTAGCAGTTAAGAGCACAGACTGCTCTTGCAGAGGACCTGGGTTCAATCCCCAGCACCCAAACAGCGGCTGAGATCTGTCTTTAACTCCAGTTCCAGGGGAATCTGACACCTTCTTCTGACCTCTGAGGCATTGCACTACACAGGTACACAAACCTACATGCAGACAGTACATTTATACACATAAAAAAATAAATTAAAAAAATAGACAAATGAGCTGTACCGGAGAGACTTTAACTGAGCAACTGGTTACTGAAATCTGCCTAGGAGATTCTAACACTCAACTAGCATTAAAACCATTACTTGTCACTTTGGGTGCATAGCATACACAAACAACCCTCATCTCATTACCCAGTAGAACCCAGCACACCACTCTGCCAGTTACAGCCTGAGATGATAGTTCAGATTCCCTATCCTATCCTATTTGATGATATTTTGCAAAGAATTATTTTCCCAAAAGGTATGAGAAAGCAAACTTTAATGGTATATTACAGTGAGAAACAGAACATAGACCAGAAATTAGCTCTCTAGGTTTCTCAGACTAACAACTTTCATAGATAACTTTCTTCATGACTAGTCATCTAACAGACATTTGTATTCTCTTTATCTTAGTTGTATAAGTGACCTCTCAGCTACCTCAAAGGGGTTTATGTAACATCAAACTAAATTCTGTTAGCACCTGTAACACCTTATGAAAGTTTATTAAAATGTACTTAAGATGTCTGCTACATAATGATAATTTCACAAACAGTATTTATAATAAAATTTTATATTGCTTCATGAATTCCAAAATATTATCTATATTTTTGTGGGTATATCAATTCACAAATAAAATCAATTGTATGAAATACTCCTCACTATTGCTTAAGGTCCAGTTTCTCCCTTTAAAATATTATTTGAAATGTAGGAAATACTCATAATGGCAGTAAAAACTTTAAAAGTAAGTATTCCTTTGATCTCTAAGATGCCTAATCACAAAACTTGTAGAAAACATCTTAATTTGGCATAAAAGTTAATGATTTGTGCTATGTTTACTATTTTATTATTTTCATCATATTTTGTGCTACTATTTCAGGCAAATGTGGTATTTTCCTACTAATTTTTACTGCTTACATCAGATAGGAAATGCACAAAATAATCAATTGTAAATAGTCAAAAGTCAAGTTACTTTAAAGAGTCACATTAATTAAAGGCCAGCCTTCATTTAGTCTAACTACCTCACCAATCACTCATTTTATGCTGGCAGCAACATGTTAAAGCTTACTTTAAAAGCTTAAACAGAATTTTAGCAGTTCATGAAGTAAACAGTTTATATTGCACCATGTGTGAGTTCGTGCTTAGGCCCTGTAGTTTTAACAGAACTCTACTGTGTTGAAATAAGTGTGAATAGTACTATTAATAAACTGTACTACCCAACACTCACTCTATTCAGAGGTAGATGGTTAAGACTACTTAACCATTCCACACAGAGAAACTTTGTATTCAGTTGGCACTATGCTTGAAAAAACTTTCCTATACTTTCACTTGCCCTGTTTTCTGGATTTACTTTAAAGACCAAATTCTGCATAGAACTACAATAAAAAGAGTCTGAATTGATGTGATAAGTTAATATGTATCATTAGAATGAAATTTCAGCTACAATCTAAATTATTTTAATTATTTAAATTCTATTGAATTTAACTGAAAACCTTTCATTAATGTGATTTAAGTGTACTAGTCACTGAAAATTACAAAGCAAACATGGTTTCAGAGGCAACTATTTGACCTACGATCCTAAGACATTTAGATGTTGCATTTCTTTGGAGATGGACTATTAATACTTCATGTAAATATGGATATATGCACTCCATTTCAAATGAAGTTCACTTGAACTTTAGCAGAAAGTTCTTGATGTATAATTTCCCATGCATGCCCTCCAGTAGGGCTCACTAAACCATCATTAACTATGACCATCTAAGCTATTAAACAAAAATGGAGTTATTCTGCATAATTGCGAAATGAAGAATTAAGAACATAAAGACAACCGATAACTGGTTGCCTGGTCTGTAAGTAACCAGACATAAAAGCACACAAGTGACAATTACAGAAAAAAAAAAAAAAAAAAACAACACCCCACACATTTGAGGAAAGGAAACCTGCTACTATTCAAAAAAAAAAAAAAAAAACACTTTTAAATTTTTCCTTAAACTATGTGTGGTCAGAGTTAATAAGTAAAACATCAAAGACCAGCCAAACATCGCTTATGGACAGAAAATAGAAGCAAAAATAAAACAGTGCTCAATGATGCCCTTAAAAACTCATTTAAAGGGGCACCAAAGAGCCCATGTGATGTTGACTCAAATACTGCAAAGAAGTCAGCAGGCCCATGCTGCCTTTCTGCTGTTTTCTACATTGATCTAAAATCACAAAATACAAAAGAAAAATGGCAAAAAGCCCGCCATGAATCCCCCTATTTCTTCCTATACTGTGGTTTAATCTTAGACCTAGTTAACCAAATACAGAAATTCATAAAGATATTCCTCATATCTAGAAGTTCTCTAGCTTAAAAATGATGATTTGTGAGATATCCCTACAAATTTAACTTTTTTGTTTAAAAACTTAAAACATAGCCGAGTGTGGTGGCACACGCCTTTAATCCCAGCACTCAGGAGGTAGAGGTGGGTGGATCTCTGTGAGTTCAAGGCCAGCCTGGTCTACAGAGTGAGCTCCAAGACAGCTGGTACTAAAAGGGAGACCCTGCCTCAAAAATACCAAAAAAAGAAAAGGAAAAAACTAAAAACTTAAAACATAAACTTGTTTAGTTTGGTGATAAAAAGATTTTTTGTATCCTATAATCAAACTCACTTCACTGTTCTATATATAATTATATATTATATAATAAATATTATATATATATATATATTATTCTTTTTAAAAACATTTCTTTTCTTTTCTTTTTTGAGAAGTATCTCCTTGTTGTAGCCCCAGCTCTCCTTCCTGGAACTCACTATGTAGACCAGGCTGGCCTTGAAATCAGAGAGATCTGCCTGCCTCTGCCTCCTGAGTGCGGGCATTAAAAGATGTGTCACCACATTTCTTTAAATGAAGGATGGAAGATCAAGGAATAAATGATGTCCAAGCCCTCAGAAGATTTGGCCAGAGAGCAGAACCTGCATCTGAACTAGAGCTGAGCAGCAGTAACAGAGAGAAAAACCAGGGATATTTAGGAGGATAAAACCCTCCGGCCTGGCCAACCGTGCCGCTGGCAGTGCCCTGGAGGGAGAAGGAAAGGAAACCATTGGACAATTCTAGCTCGGCTGCTGGTGGTAGTGCCACTCCCTGGTGTCAGATGAAGAGCGTCAGGAGGTTTCTTTGCCCAGCTCCAGTCAGACTAGGTGAAATGATGCCCTCTATTCCAGGCCAAGCGTTTGGCAAAGCAAAGGTTTACAGTCACGCTGTCAACAGTCATTTCCAGCAGCTATTGGTGATTCAACAGCTCCAATGACACTCATTCCTCACACCTGTGACCCTGAACTCTCCAGCCCCTTTCGACATTTCCTATCCTGAAGTGGTTCTTAATATTCACCTTAGAATAATGCAGGGAGACAGAACTTAAAAAAATGACTCATGCAAAGTATCACCCTAAACTTTAAAATCAGAATCCCTAGGGAGCGAAAGACGGCATCAGAATTTTAAAATTTGTCTTCCAAAAAATTCTAACATTAGGCCACGAGTGAGAATTAAAGTAGAAAGCCTCACGCCTTAGTGTTGTCTCTCCTATTGCCTTGCCAAGTTACAGTGGTACTATACCTTGACTGCCACTCTCACCTTCTACCCTGTCAAGTTCTGTGCCTCAAACCATCCACAAGTATCGAGAGGTCAAAGGCCACGTGCTTTTCACCCTTACCCTCCACTCACGAAGCACACAAGAAATGCCATTCGTCTCTGCTTTTAATGCAGGGCATATTGTAAAGATTTAAGATTAGTTTATCTTCCCTCTTATCTTTTCTTCTTACCAGAACTTTCTCCTCTTACAATCTAGTATTATGCAATTTACTTTGGAGTAAAGACAAATTTATCCAGTACCAAGAACAATTGTTTATTCTGTTTTTTTTTTTAACAAAATTTTAAGTAATAGAAAGTTTACAGTTTCAGACAAAAAGTCTGAAAACTCATATCATTTTAATTTTAACTATGTGATTTGGCCAGAAAAGATTCTTTTGAAAGCACCCGGGATTATCTATGAACCTAGAGCATCACACATGAGAAGCCAGTGCTTTACTACTGAGTCATAGCAATGGCTGAAAAATTCTTGAGGGGAGAGAATGAGAGTACATACTTTATGCTGGATATATACACATTTGTAGTAACATTTGTTGAACGACCATAGTTCCAGACTTTATGCTAGAACCAAAGCAGTGAGTGAGGCTGGGAAGGGGACAGAGAAAAATGGGGACGAAGACAGCATGCCCTGAGAGGCAAACTCTGCACAGTGACAAAAAAAAAGTAAGAAAAAGCACAGGCCTAACACCAACAGTGTCAGATCTGGAAGGGGAAATTGGGAAGAGAAGGTAGTCAGGTGCAAAGTCTGAGGAAGGTAACATCTCTGAATATTTTAACATGAGATGAACCTGGATTGCTTGCCAGAGGAAAGAAGATGGGAATATTCTAGGCAAAAAGGAACCATCTGAGGAAGGCAAAGCATGGTCTCTGGAGGAAACGTGTCACACCCAGAGTCCTGAGTATCAATAGTGATTAAGGATGGGAAGGACTGGAGATACTTATTTAGGAAGCAGAATACACTAGGAGAATGACTGACGAAGGGGAGCCAGGGGGAGGTTAGCAGATTGACTCCTGGTGTGGAGTTGACAAGTGATGGTGGTGGGAGTGGTTGGTTTCTGATAAACATGTTCGGAACAGTAAGAGGAGAAATGACAGGAACCACAATCCTCCGCCTCATTCCCTCCTACTTCGTCTCTTCTCTCCTCCTACCCTCCACCCCCTCCCCTCCTCCTCTCCCTTTCTCTCTCTTCCTCCTCCTCCCCCTCCTCCTCCCTCCTCCTATCTTTTTATATTTTGACTTATTGAGTTTAGGTGACTCATCATGGTACATATAAATTGAAATACCTGGGCAAGTCAAACTTTGGTCTTGAGTTCAGGCCAGAGGTCTGTGGTAATGATGAAAGTGAAAACTTCCTCAATATAACAGTCAAAACTTAGGAAGGGAGTGAGTTTGGTCTGAAAGAATGCGTGATAGCAAGAAAATAATAGAAGTAGTGTCATTAGGGCCAGGCATGGTGGTGCATGCACTTTATCCTGCACTCGGGAGGGCAAGGCAGGCAGATTTTTGTGAGTTCAGGCCAGCCTGGTCCACAGAGCAGTTCTAGGCACAGCTGGGGCTATCAGGAGACCCTGTCTCAAAAAGACCAAAAAAAAAAAAAAAAAAAAAAAAAAATACTTGTGGAGAAGTAGGCCAAAGAGACTATGCAAAGAAGAATGAGAAAATATGGCTGGATGAGCAAGCAGGGGTTGGGAGAAGGTAAAGACGGGAGTAACACACGACTGGCCACAGCCCAGTGTTAGGGGTAGAGGGACCCCTGGCAGGACTGTTTCTGTGAAATGAAGCAGTGATGTTATCACAGACATCATCTCCAAAGAATAGTGTGGAATGCCAATCAGACACTGCTGCTGCTGCCTGGTGAACGAGGAAGCAGAGACTGCTTTTTCAAAGTCTGTGGCTGTGCAATCAGAGACCAGTTCCAGCCAGGAGAGTATGGCAAAGCTGCCTAACTGACCCAGTGAATTAACACAGAAGCAGACTGTGCAGAAGGTCACCACAGGAATTCCTACTCCTATGAGACCTCATTCTGCACTCATGACTGACTAACCTCACATGCCAGATCTTGAGAACACAGGCTTTTTTCATCATCGTTCTATAGTTATTGGTGTTGTGCTGTAATTTTGTTTGTTTTGTTTTGAGAAAGGCGTCTTGTATTCCAAATTAGCCTTAAATTCATTACATAGCCAAGGACGATCACGAACTCCTAATTCTCTTGCCTTCATCCCCTACCTCCCCAAGTGCTGGGACTGGTTGGACAATCCAGCCAATATCTCCGTATTATTTTCTAATGACATACCAAAAGCAATATAACCTATATAAATCAATTCTTTAAATATCAATGACATTCTTATTTTCATACTGACTGGTTAACTGATTTATCTTAGAATCTCATGCCTCATGCTGAGGAATTCACACCATGTCTAAGGAATGTCCCCACAGTCCAAAATCTTATGAAAGAGCAAATGTTTCTGAGGCACACAGGATTTACGTTGATACTAGTGACTGCTTATCATAAAAGCTGGCATTCCTCAAATGTTATTAAACATGGGATTTAGGTCACAACAGAACCTCTGAGTTTTTAACTAGCTGTCTTTAGTTCAGTGTTGTTTCAGACATTTAGCTTGTGTTTGTCACACCTAAGTGATAAAGGGCGATGGTTTCATGTTCATGAAGAAAGTGATCTTTGAATAATTATCTCAGTGTTGCCATTGAAATATGATGATTTATGGGTGGGGATGGCCTAGGCGGTTTTAAGAGCGCCGACCGCTCGCTCTTGCAGAGGACCCGGGTTCGATCCCCAGCACCCCATGGCGGCTGAGAACCGTCTGAAGCTCCAATTCCAGGAGAAACTCCAGTTCCAGGGGAATCCGAGCCCTCTTCTGAAATCCGCGGCGTTGCACCCACGAGGTGCACCAGACTTGCATGCAGACTCAGTACATTCATCAACATACAGACAAAAATGAAACATTAATATTAAAAAAAAAAAAGACAATATGATTGATTTGGCAAAAACTGTCGTCCATACTGACCCTCTGTTCACTGTACCACACACACCCCAAAGTAAATTTAGCAAGATCATCACAAGGTCTTATCAGCATTAGAAACTTTTGGCAACATATCAGTTGGGTAAAGGTTAGTGACTCAGACACTAATCTTCCGGGCCTTTGCTCTAGTGTCTGAAGGGTTCTTGTCAGGGTGTCCTTCAGAGTGTAGGAAACTTCTATGCTGAAATATATCTAAGCAAAGTGCCTCTGCAGCTCATCTATGAGGCCTCCAAGCAGCAAAAAACTTGAGAGGTGCTGAAGATAATTAGCTATATAAAATAAAGATCATTTGGAAGCTTGGGAGAGTGCTCAGCAGTTAAGAGTACAACTTCCCTTGCAGAGAACCTGGTTAGGTTCCACCGAACCCAACACTGGGCCGTTCACAACCACCTATAATTCCACATCTAGGGAATCCAATGCCCTCTTCTGCCCTCTCAAGGCCATGTGCACCACACTACACCAAATTATACCACATGCAAACCACATAATTAAAAATAAAACTAAATCTTTAAAAAAGATTAAATTTTTTTTAAATGTATTAACATTTTTGAATTGTGCACTACCCTATCCATCTTAGGAGCCTGAATTTATGGGTCCCACAGGCTGAACCTGCTTATTACGAACATCCAACTATCTAGCCTAATGTGGAACTCGATATTTCACAAAATAATAAACAATTTTATGAAAACTATCTGCATTCAGTAAAATCTCAGCTAGATTATGCATTTGTCATTTCTGAATTTGGGTGATTCTGAAAACTCTTGCAAGACACTGAGTCCCATTCTGTCTCACACAACATGGCAAGTTAGCTTTGTGCAATAACAAGAATGCAAAGTAGAGAAACTCCAGGACCCTTCCCAGCTCTTCACTCAATGTGAGTGACTTACACACCACCCACGCACCATAAAGGACTTTTGTTCCCTTTGGGAGCCGGAAGGACAGCTGCCATTTCTCAAATATGAGTGTGTCAGCAAGCTAAGGCTAGAGATGACATCAGAAATAAAGGGTCAGGACATGAAAACAGAAGGAAGCTAAGGTTCCAGAGGTTAATGATTTGCCCAAGGTCAAAGGTAGATCATTGGAAATCTGAAATTGGGAAGCCATTTATGATGATTAAGTAGACTTGATTTGTACAGCTATTGCATATACAAAAAATTTTTTTAGAAAGTAAAAAAACTTGCAAGCAATAGAGTTATGGATTATGTTATGATTGAAAAGTATCTCTCTTGTTTAGGCTCCCTTAATCAATAGCTAGCTTACAATGAAGACCTGAGACATGTAACTTAAAGCAGAATGAACTCTTTTTCTTTGGCAAAAGGTATCATTTTATGTTCAAAACACTTCATAAGTTATAAAGGCTTTAAAATATGTGGTGAAAATAAATTGAGATAAACCATTGTGCACAAGCTTTGACAGACAGCTGCACTTGGGATTAGGAGCAGGGTGGCTTGACGATGCCTCTGAGCTTTTGATTTCCAGTATTTATTTATTTTCAGTGGACTGGAAAGAGTGGGATAATAGCTGGTTTGTGCCTAGATTTGAAGGCCAGAGCTCAAATCTGGTTAGGAGAGTGGATTAGGCTTTGAAGTTGAACAGATTTTCTCGTGAAACTGGCTGTGGGGCTCAGAATAAAGAACAGCCAATCCGGGTAAGAGATTCTCAAGTGGGAGAGTGGGTTAATAACAGAAGGCCTTGCAACATTTCTTTGTCGTGGGTGGTGATTTAAGAAGCATACCCCCGGGGGCTGGAGAGACAGCCTAGCGGGTTAGGAGCACCGACTTCTTGCAGAGGACCCCGGGTTCAATCCCCAGCACCCACATGGCAGCTAAGAACCGTCTGTAACTCCACATTCCAGGAGAAACTCAGTTCCAGGGGAATCTAAGACCCCTTTCTGACCTCCGCAAACATTGCACTGACACAGGTGACACAAAAACTACATGCAGACAGTACATTATAACAAAAAACAAAAAAAAAAAGAAAGAAAAAAAAAAAAAAAGAATCATACCCCCAACATTAGGGGGCTCTACTTCTATTAAGATGGTATTTAATATTTATACTTGTAGTTTTCATACTAATAACCTTAAGATTACTGTAAACGTATGAAGCATTATGTGGTATATCTATGTGTGTGGAGATAGAGATGATAGATGATAGGATAGATTAGATAGATAGATAGATAGATAGATAGTAAATAGATGCAACATATATGCATATATTGTTAAAAATTCTCCCAATTCTTCAGCAGATTGTTTAGGCTTGTCATATGCCCAGTTTCAATTTTAAAACTTTTGGCTGCTTAGATAATCACTTTCTTCCCCAAGCTATTATTTTCATGCACACAATTAAAGGACAAAAATAATTAGCGGAAGCTCTTGTTCAGTGTCAAGGGGAAATAGATTAAAAATTACTCAATTTCTCTTCTATGGAGGAAGAACTAAATCACTCTTCTATTCTAAACTGACCAAAGAGCATAAAGACCTTGAAGTCCCACAATTATTCATCAGTTACAACTCTTCTATGACCTCTTTCCAAGGTGTGTCAAAAAATTGATTATTTTCAGTGGTGTTTACAGATGATGTGCTGTAAAAACAAATCTGGGACATTCCCACAGATGGTCTCTGGTGTGCATATGAGACTTACGGTGCCAAGATCTGATGATGAAGCAGTCCCCCTTGTTGAAAGCCTGTACCCAGCTGAGGGGAACCTCTGGTGGCCCTGACCACTCTCCGACCCTTCACATGCAGGAGCCTTAGCAGTCGGTCATTGGTAAGAACGTGGTTTAGTCCAGAAGCCACACCTCCCAGCCTGGCCATTGCGGAGAAAACACAGCACAAAACAGAGAATCAGTGAGTCTGCTGACCTGGCACAGCATGGCTGTAACAGTGCAGGGCTTTGTGGAAAACCTGTGCTTGGAGAGCCAGGAAAATGAGAGCCACCTCAGCACATATGAAAAGGTAAATGTGGAGTGAAAATTCTTGGTAAATCCAGGTTGGCTGGTTAGTTGGCCTTTTTATCTATCTGTGGTAATAATTAAATTTTTAAAATTATGAATTACACTGCGCATGGTGGTAATGTTGCTTTTCTATTTTTTTTTTTTTTTTTTTTTTTTTTGTCTTTCTGAGAACAGGGGCTTCCTTTAGTCACAGCTGGCCTGAAGCTTGCTATGTAGACCAGGCTGCCCTTGAACTCACGAAGGTCTACCCGCCTTGCCTCCTGAGTGCTAGGATTAAATGAGCCTGTGCCACCCGGCTAGTTGTGCATGTGTTTTCATCCCAGCCTTGAAAAAGGCCGAACTCTCTGTGAGTCAAGGCCAACCTAGTCTACCTAGGGACTCGTTTAGGCTATGTGGGGCTACAGGACCCTTGTCTCAAAAAAAAAAACAAAAAAAAAACATAAAAAAAAAACAAAAAAAAAAAACACGAAATTTAAAAATATTTACTGGGATCCTGAGAGGGAAACTGCTGCATGAAAGGATAGATGACAGGGCAGTATGTTTCTCATTTTGGGGCTAAGGATTCCCACAGATAACTCAAGAGGAACCAAATAGATGTCGGGCAGGAAGCTGAAAACTAGAGGTAAGAAGCCCTCCGCAACAGGATTAGCGAACAGGCCGCCAAAGTCTTCCCACCATCACCATGGAGAAACAGGCCCCCCCATCTCCCACTGTCACCATAGAGAGAACAGGCCCCCAATCTTCCTACCATCACTGGAGAACAGGCCCCCAATCTTCCCACTATCACCATGAGAACAGGCCCCCATCTTCCCACCATCACCATGGAGAACAGGCCCCAAATCTTCCCACTGTCACCATGGGAATCAGGGCCCCCAATCTTCCCACTATCACCATGGGAGAACAGGCCCCAAATCTTCCCACTGCACCATAGAGAAAGGCCCCCAGCTCTTCCCACTGTCACCATGGAAGAGGCCCCCAAAGCAGGCCCCCTCATCTTCCACTTGCACCATGGAGGAGACAAGGTAAACTTAGCAAGTACGAACACGTACACATCTTCACCACTAGGAGAACAGGCCCCAGTCCACTCCCACTGCACCAGGAGAGAGAATGAACGACGATAGCCCACACTTCACCTGTCACCATGAGAACAGGGCCCCCATCCCTACTTGCCACCCAACTATGAGAACAGTGCTCCACAGTAAACGTAGTCCAAACATGGAGAACAGCCCAAGTCCTGTCCAACTGTCACCATGGAGAAAGGCCCATCTTCCACGTCATCTATAAGGCCAGCTTCCCACACACATGGAGAGAGAACAGGCCCCAAGATTCCCCCACTGTCACTCCATGGAGACAGCCCATCCCCGTCCCAGACAACGTCCCCCCATCACCATCACCATGGAGAACAGGCCCCCAGTCTTCCCACTTCACCATGGAGAACAGGCCCCAATCTTCCCACTGTCACCATAGAGAACAGGCCCCCAATCTTCCCACTATCACCATGGAGAACAGGCCCCAAATCTTCCCACTGTCACCATAGAGAACAGGCCCCCAATCTTCCCACTATCACCATGGAGAACAGGCCCCAAATCTTCCCACTGTCACCATAGAGAACAGGCCCCCAATCTTCCCACTATCACCATGGAGAACAGGCCCCAAATCTTCCCACTGTCACCATAGAGAACAGGCCCCCAATCTTCCCACTATCACCATGGAGAACAGGCCCCAAATCTTCCCACTGTCACCATAGAGAACAGGCCCCCAATCTTCCCACTATCACCATGGAGAACAGCACCGACCTCCGGAGAATACAGGCTTCCCCACTGAATCTTCCCACTGTCACATGAGAGAAAGGCCCACAATGCTTCCATGTCCACCATGGAGAACAGGCCCATCTTCCCCACTCCCATGGAGAACAGGCACCCACTGCCCACTGTCACCTGGAACAGGCCCCAGTTTCCCACGTCACCAGAGAACAGGCCCCAATCTTCCACTGTCACCATGAGAACAGGCCCCAGTCTTCCATCACCATGGAGAAAGCACCCCTCTTCTACCTACCATGGAGGGAACAGGCCCCCCAGTCTTCCACCATCCCATGGACGGAAACAGTCCCAGTCGTCTCCACTGTCACCATGGATGAACAGGCCCCCAGTCTTCCAATCACCATAGAGAAAGGCCCCCAGTCTTCCCACTTCACCATGGAGAACAGGCCCCCAGTCTTCCCACTGTCACCATGGAGAACAGGCCCCCAGTCTTCCTACCATCACCATGGAGAACAGGCCCCCAGTCTTCCCACTGTCACCATAGAGAACAGGCCCCCAGTCTTCCCACTGTCACCATGGAGAACAGGCCCCCAATCTTCCCACTGTCACCATGGAGAACAGGCCCCCAGTCTTCCTACCATCACCATGGAGAAGAGGCCCCTAGTCTTCCCACTGTCACCATGGAGAACAGGCTCCCAATCTTCCCACTGTCACCATGAGAAAGGCCCCTAATTTCTACCATCACCATGGAGAACAGGCCCCATCTTCCCACTGTCACCATAGAGAACAGGCCCCCAATCTTCCCACTATCACCATGGAGAACAGGCCCCCCATCTTCCCACTGTCACCATAGAGAACAGGCCCCCAGTCTTCCCACATCACCATGGAGAACAGGCCCCTAAGTCTTCACCTCTTACTGTCACCATGGAGAAACAGGTCTCACCGACACTATCCCGGTAACCCCCACCCCCACATCTTCCCTACGTCACCATAGGAGAATACAGGCACCCAAGTCTTTTCCCATAGTCCACCATGGATGATACAGGCCCCTCATCTTCCCACTGTCACCCTGGAGGAACAGGCCCCCCTACCCAAGTCTTCCCACTGTCACCATGGAGAACAGGCCCCCAGTCATTCCTGAGATGCCCATCTCCTAATCACCATGGAGAACAGGCTCCCAATCTTCCCACTGTCACCATAGAGAACAGGCCCCCAATCTTCCCACTATCACCATGGAGAACAGGCCCCAAATCTTCCCACTGTCACCATGGNAATGTCTTCCCGTTCTAAAATATGAGATATCTTATTTTCTGCCATGTTTGAAATATTCAAACTAGCATTGTAATTAATTGTATCATCAATGGGAATTGTACAATAACAAATCAAAATTGTGTGATAGAAGGTTTTATATAAGTAAGTTTTTAAGATAAAGAAAAATGTAATATATTTTCCTCAATACTTCCACAAAAGTGAAAAGTAAAAAAAAAATTCAGAATTTATTTTGTTTTTATTTGGTGACTTAGAAATACATTTTGCCCTAGTAAAACAGTATGAATTTTGAGAGGAAGGAGAGATGCCTCAGTGGTTAACAGCACTGACTGCTCTTGCAGAGGCCCTGGGTTCAATTACCAGCACTAGCACTGTGACTAACAACCATCCATAACTACAGTTCCAGGGATCTGATACCCTCTTCTGAACTCCATGGGCATTGCACAAGGGTGCATCTACCTAAGTGCAAGCAATACATGTGTACACATAAAATAAAATAAATTGATTAAAAATGTTTTAAAAGTATGAATTTTGAATAGATACAAAACTGTAGAGAGCAACTGTAATGAACATCTGGGCACCTATGAGCAAACATTGGCATTGGAAAGATAAAGCCATCTTGTTTCATAAACAGTCCCTTCACCTTGTCCTTGTTCTCATGTTGTTTTGGAGTAATTCTAGACATCATGTCATTCCAGTAATAAACATTTCCACATGACTCTCTAGTAAGTACACTCTGTTTAAAACAGTGCAATGTGGAATTGCAGTTTAACAAATAGCCTGAATTGTACCAAAAGCAACAGTAAGGACATACTATCTGATATAAAAGTCTCTCTTTTTAAAACATTTCTTTTCTTTTCTTTTTTGAGACAGTATCTCCTTGTAGCCCCAGCTCTCCTTCCTGGAACTCACTATGTAGACCAGGCTGGCCTTGAAATCAGAGAGATCTGCCTGCCTCTGCCTCCTGAGTGCTGGGATTAAAGGAATGTGTCACCACATTTCTTTAAATGAAGGATGGAAGATCAAGGAATAAATGATGTCCAAGCCCTCAGAAGATTTGGCCAGAGAGCAGAACCTGCATCTGAACTAGAGCTGAGCAGCAGTAACAGAGAGAAAAACCAGGGATATTTAGGAGGATAAAACCCTCCGGCCTGGCCAACCGTGCCGCTGGCAGTGCCCTGGAGGGAGAAGGAAAGGAAACCATTGGACAATTCTAGCTCGGCTGCTGGTGGTAGTGCCACTCCCTGGTGTCAGATGAAGAGCGTCAGGAGGTTTCTTTGCCCAGCTCCAGTCAGACTAGGTGAAATGATGCCCTCTATTCCAGGCCAAGCGTTTGGCAAAGCAAAGGTTTACAGTCACGCTGTATCAACAGTCATTTCCAGCAGCTATTGGTGATTCAACAGCTCCAATGACACTCATTCCTCACACCTGTGACCCTGAACTCTCCAGCCCCTTTCGACATTTCCTATCCTGAAGTGGTTCTTAATATTCACCTTAGAATAATGCAGGGAGACAGAACTTAAAAAAATGACTCATGCAAAGTATCACCCTAAAACTTTAAAATCAGAATCCCTAGGGAGCGAAAGACGAGCATCAGAATTTTAAAATTTGTCTTCCAAAAAATTCTAACATTAGGCCACGAGTGAGAATTAAAGTAGAAAGCCTCACGCCTTAGTGTTGTCTCTCCTATTGCCTTGCCAAGTTACAGTGGTACTATACCTTGACTGCCACTCTCACCTTCTACCCTGTCAAGTTCTGTGCCTCAAACCATCCACAAGTATCGAGAGGTCAAAGGCCACGTGCTTTTCACCCTTACCCTCCACTCACGAAGCACACAAGAAATGCCATTCGTCTCTGCTTTTAATGCAGGGCATATTGTAAAGATTTAAGATTAGTTTATCTTCCCTCTTATCTTTTCTTCTTACCAGAACTTTCTCCTCTTACAATCTAGTATTATGCAATTTACTTTGGAGTAAAGACAAATTTATCCAGTACAAGAACAATTGTTTATTCTGTTTTTTTTATATTAAACTAAGAATTTTCAGTTATAGTAAAGTTACAGTTTCAGACAAAAGTCTGAAAACTCATATCATTTTAATTTTAACTATGTGATTTGGCCAGAAAAGATTCTTTTTGAAAGCACCAGGGATTAAACCTAGAGCATCACACATGAGAAGCCAGTGCTTTACTACTGAGTCATAGCAATGGCTGAAAAATTCTTGAGGGGAGAGAATGAGAGTACATACTTTATGCTGGATATATACACATTTGTAGTAACATTTGTTGAACGACCATAGTTCCAGACTTTATGCTAGGAACAAAGCAAGTGAGTGAGGCTGGGAAGGGGACAGAGGAAAAATGAGAGAAATGCCCTGAGAGGCAAACTCTGCACAGTGACAAAAAAAAAGATAAGAAAAGCACAGGCCTAACACCAACAGGTCAGATCTGGAAGGGGAAATTGGAAGAGAAGGTAGTCAGGTGGCAAAGTCTGAGGAAGGTAACATCTCTGAATATTTTAACATGAGATGAACCTGGATGCTTGCCAGAGAAAGAAGATAGGGAATATTCTAGGCAAAAGGAACCATCTGAGAAGGCAAGGCATGGTCTCTGGAGGAAACGTGTCACACCCAGAGTCCTGAGTATCAATAGTGATTAAAGGATGGGAAGGACTGGAGATACTTATTTAGGAAGCAGAATACACTAGGAGAATGACTGACTGCAAGGGGAGCCCCAGGGGGAGGTTAGCAGTATGACTCCTGGCTTTGGAGTTTGACAGCTGAGGTGAGTGTTGGTTCTGATACAAGTCAGGAACCGTAAGAGGAGAAATGACAGAATGACCCCTCCTCCCCTTCCCTCCTCCTCTCCTCCTTCTCTCCTCCTCCTCCTCCTCCCCTCCCCTCCTCCTCCTCTTCCTCTTCCTCTTCCTCCTCCTCCCCCTCCTCCTCCTCCTCCTATCTTTTTATATTTTGACTTATTGAGTTTAGGTGACTCATCATGGTACATATAAATTGAAATACCTGGGCAAGTCAAACTTTGGTCTTGAGTTCAGGCCAGAGGTCTGTGGTAATGATGAAAGTGAAAACTTCCTCAATATAACAGTCAAAACTTAGGAAGGGAGTGAGTTTGGTCTGAAAGAATGCGTGATAGCAAGAAAATAATTAGAAGTAGTGTCATTAGGGCCAGGCATGGTGGTGCACACATTTAATCCTAGCACTCGGGAGGCAGAGGCAGGCAGATTTTTGTGAGTTCAAGGCCAGCCTGGTCCACAGAGCGAGTTCTAGGACAGCTGGGGCTACAGGGAGACCCTGTCTCAAAAAGACCAAAAAAAAAAAAAAAAAAAAAAAAATACTTGTGGAGAAGTAGGCAAAGAGACTATGCAAAGAAGAATGAGAAAATATGGGCTGGATGAGCAAGCAGGGGTTGGGAGAAGGTAAAGACGGGAGTAACACACGACTGGCCACAGCCCAGTGTTAGGGGTAGAGGGACCCCTGGCAGGACTGTTTCTGTGAAATGAAGCCAGTGATGTTATCACAGACATCATCTCCAAAGAATAGTGGGAATGCCAATCAGACACTGCTGCTGCTGCCTGGTGAACGAGGAAGCAGAGACTGCTTTTTCAAAGTCTGTGGCTGTGCAATCAGAGACCAGTTCCAGCCAGGAGAGTATGGCAAAGCTGCCTAACTGACCCAGTGAATTAACACAGAAGCAGACTGTGCAGAAGGTCACCACAGGAATTCCTACTCCTATGAGACCTCATTCTGCACTCATGACTGACTAACCTCACATGCCAGATCTTGAGAACACAGGCTTTTTTCATCATCGTTCTATAGTTATGTGGTGTTGTGCTGTAATTTTTGTTTTGTTTTTGTTTTTGAGAAAGTGTCTCTTGTATTCCAAATTAGCCTTAAATTCATTACATAGCCAAGGACGATCACGAACTCCTAATTCTCTTGCCTTCATCCCCTACCTCCCCAAGTGCTGGGACTGGTGACAATCCAGCCAATATCTCCGTATTATCTTTCTAATTGACGATACCAAAAGCAATATAACCTATATAAATTTTTATAAAATATCAATGACATTCTTATTTTCATACTGACTGGTTAACTGATTTATCTTAGAATCTCATGCCTCATGCTGAGGAATTCACACCATGTCTAAGGAATGTCCCCACAGTCCAAAATCTTATGAAAGAGCAAATGTTTCTGAGGCACACAGGATTTACGTTGATACTAGTGACTGCTTATCATAAAAGCTGGCATTCCTCAAATGTTATTAAACATGGGATTTAGGTCACACACAGAACCTGAGTTTTAACTAGCTGTCTTTAGTTCAGTGTTAGTTTCAGACATTTAGCTTGTGTTTGTCACACCTAAGTGATAAAGGGCGATGGTTTCATGTTCATGAAGAAAGTGATCTTTGAATAATTATCTCAGTGTTGCCATTGAAAATATGATGATTTAGGGGCTGGAGATGGAGGCCTAGCGGTTAAGGGGAGCCCTACCATTAGCAGAGGACCCGGGTATTCCACTCCCAGCACCCCAGTGCGGCGGTAGTGAGAACCGTCTGTGAGCTCCAATTCCAGGAGAACTCCAGTTCCAGGGGAATCCCGAGACCCCTGCTTCTAACTCGCGGCGCGCGTTGCACGACACGGTGTGCACAGAACTTGCATGCGAAGTACCATTCATCACACATAAAAAATATTAAAAAAATAAAAAAAAAAAATAGATATTTACGAAAAACTGTCGTCCCATGAAACCCTCTGTTACTTGTTACCAACCATCACACACCCCAAAGTAAATTTAGCAAGATCATCACAAGGTCTTATCAGCATTAGAAACTTTTGGCAACATATCAGTTGGGTAAAGGTTAGTGACTCAGACACTAATCTTCCGGGCCTTTGCTCTAGTGTCTGAAGGGTTCTTGTCAGGGTGTCCTTCAGAGTGTAGGAAACTTCTATGCTGAAATATATCTAAGCAAAGTGCCTCTGCAGCTCATCTATGAGGCCTCCAAGCAGCAAAAAACTTGAGAGGTGCTGAAGATAATTAGCTATATAAAATAAAGATCATTTGGAAGCTTGAGAGAAACAGCAGTTAAGAGTACAACTTTTCAAGAACTGAGTTTAAGAGTTTCCCTAGAACCAGCAGACCGACATGGGCCAGGTTCACAACCACCTTTAATTGCACATCTAGGGAATCTAGTTCCACTGCCCCTCAATGCCAAGTGTGCCACACACTATCACACCAACATACTACCACATGGCAACCCATCATTTAAATATAAAAAATAAAAGCTAAATTCATTAAAAAGAAGAATACATTTCTTTTTTAAAGTTTTGTATGATAAACTTTTTGAAGTCTGATCGCTCTATCACCTATCAAGAGCCTGAATTTATGGGTCCCACAGGCTGAACCTGCTTATTACAACATCCAACTATCTAGCCTAATGTGGAACTCGATATTTCACAAAATAATAAACAATTTTATGAAAACTACTGCATTCAGTAAAATCTCAGCTAGATTATGCATTGTCATTTCTGAATTTGGGTGATTCTGAAACTCTTGCAAGACACTGAGTCCCATTCTGTCTCACACAACATGGCAAGTTAGCTTTGTGCAATAACAAGAATGCAAAGTAGAGAAAGCTCCAGGACCCTTCCCAGCTCTTCACTCAATGTGAGTGACTTACACACACCCACGCACCATAAAGGACTTTTGTTCCCTTTGGGAGGGAAGCCCGGGAAGGGGACAGCTGCCATTTCTCAAATATGAGTGTGTCAGCAAGCTAAGGCTAGAGATGACATCAGAAATAAGGTCAGGACATGAAAACAGAAGGAAGCTAAGGTTCCAGAGGTTAATGATTTGCCCAAGGTCAAAGAGTAGATCATTGGAAATCTGAATTGGAAGCCATTTATGATGATTAAGTAGACTATGATTTGTACAGCAATTGCATAATACAAAAAAATTTTTTAGAATAGAAAAAAACTTGCAAGCAATAGAAGTTATGGATTATGTTATGATTGAAAAGTATCTCTCTTGTTTAGGCTCCCTTAATCAATAGCTAGCTTTACAGATGAAGACTTGAGACTATGTAACTTAAATCAGAACTGAACTCTTTTTCTTTGCAAAAGGTATCATTTTATGTTCATAAACCACTTCATAAGTTATAAAGGCTTTTTAAAATATGTTGGGTGAAAATAAAAGTTGAGATAAACAATTGTGCACAAGCTTTGACAGACAGCTGCACTTGGGATTAGGAGCAGGGTGGCTTGACGATGCCTCTGAGCTTTTGATTCCCAAGTATTTATTTATTTTTCAGTGTGGGACATGGAAAGAGTGGGATAATAGCTGGTTTGTGCCTAGATTTGAAGGCCAGAGCTCAAATCTGGTTAGGAGAGTGGATTAGGCTTTGAAGTTGAACAGATTTTCTCCGTGAAACTGGGGCTTGGGCTCAGAATAGAAGAACAGCCAATCCGGGGTAAGAGATCTCCAAGTGGGAGAGTGGGTTATAACAGAAGGCCTTGCAACATTTCTTTGTCGTGGGTGGTGATTAAAGAGAGCATACCCCCGGGGGCTGGAGAGACAGCCTAGCGGGTTAGGAGCACGACTGCTCTTGCAGAGGACCCAGGGTTTAATCCCCAGCACCCACATGGCAGCTAAGAACCGTCTGTAACTCCAATTCCAGGAGAACTCCAGTTCCAGGGGAATCTAAGACCCCTCTTCTGACCTCCGCAACATTGCACTGACACAGGTGCAACAAACCTACATGCAGACAGTACATTCATACACACACAAAAAAAAGAAAGAAAAGAAAAAAAAAAAGAGAATCATACCCCCAAACATTAGGGGGCCTCTACTTCTATTAAGATGGTATTTAATATTTATACTTGTAGTTTTCATACTAATAACCTTAAGATTACTGGTAAAACGTATGAAGCATTATGTGGTATAATCATGTGTGTGGAGATAGAGGATAGATAGATGAGATAGATAGATAGATAGAAGATAGATAGATAGATAAATAGATGCAACATATATGCATATATGTTAAAAATTCTCAATTCTTCAGCAGATTGTTTAGTCTTGTCATATGGACCTCTATGAAGTTCATCTTTAACAAACTTTTGGGGCTCGGCTTAGATATATCACTCTTCCCTCAAGCTATTAGTTTTCTATGCCACCCAATTAAAGGACAAAAATAATTAGCCGGCGAAGGCAGTCTGGTTCACGTAGTCAGGGGAAATAGATTAAAAAATTACTCAATTTTCCTTCTATGGGTAGAGAACATAACTAAATCCACCTCCTTCGTAATTTCTAAACGCTGCCAAAGGCATCAATAAGGACTTGAAATGTCCACCAATTATTCAACAGTTACAACTCTTCCCTATGACCTTTCCCCAGTGTGTGCAAAAAATTGATTATTTTCAAGTGGTGTTTACCAGATGATGGTTGCTGTTAAAAAAAATTGGGACATTCTCCACAATGTGGTCTCTGATGTGCATATGAGAACTACGGTGCCAAGATCTATGAAGTGAAGCAGGGAATCCCCCTTTGTTGAAACCTGTACCCAGCTGAGGGGAGACCTCTGTGGCCCTGAACCGAACTCTCCGGACCCTTCCATGGCAGGCAGCCCTTAGCAGTCGGTCATTGGTAAGAACGTGGGTTTAGGTCCGAGCCACACCATTCCCAGCCTGGCCGCATTCGCGGAGAAACACGAGGCTACAAAACAGGAAGGAATCAGTGGAGTCTGCTGACCTTGGCACAGGCATGTGTAACAGTGGCAGGGCTTTGTGGGAGCCTGGGAAACCTGTGCCTTGGGACGCCAGGAAAATGAGAGCGCTAACCCTCAGCAACATATGAAAAGGGTAAATGTGGCAAGGTGAAAATTCTTGGAAATCACAGGTTGGGCTGTTAGTTGGCCTTTTTTTATCTATCTTGGTAAGACTGTAACATTTCCTAATTAAAAATCTGACTGTCTAATGGTCGGCATTGGTGGGCTTGTTTCTTTTTTTTTTTTATTTTTTTATCTTGTTTTTTTTATTTTTGGTCTGTTCTGAGAAAGGGTTTCCTTTAGTCACAGACTGGCCTGAGCCTTGCCTTATCGTAGAGCCAGGTGCTGGCCTTGGGAACCAAGCGGTGAAGGTTCTACGACCTCGTCCCTTGCCTCCCTGAGTCGCTTAGGATTATATACTAGGCTGTGCGCACCAGGGCCTACGTGGTGCATGGTGTTTTTTAATTTCCCAGCCCTTGACAAAAGGCAGAGTCTCTGTGAAAGATCAAGGCCACCTAGTCTGACACCTAACGGGAGTTTCTAAGGCTATGTGGGGCTACCAGGAGCCCTTGTTCTCAAAAAAAAAACGAAAAGAGAAGAAAAAAAAAAAAAAAAAAGAAGAAAAAAAACCCACGAAATTTAACAATATTTACTGGGAGTACCTGAGATGGGAAACTGCTGCATAAAAAGAAAGGGCAGTATGTTTTATCATTTGGGGGCTAAGGATTCCCAGATAACTCAAGAGTGAACAAATAGATTTCGGGCAGGAAGCTTGAAAACTTAGAGGTAAGGAGCCTCAGCAACAGTTATTAGAGAACAGGCCTCCAATCTTCCCACCATCACCATGGAGAACAGGCCCCAAATCTTCCCACTGTCACCATAGAGAACAGGCCCCCAATCTTCCACCATCCTTAGAGGCCCCATCACTGCACTGGAGAAGCCCCATCTCCAACCCAGGACAGCCCCAATCTTCCACTGCACCATGACCGCCATCTCCCACTGTCACCATGGAGAACAGGCCCCCAATCTTCCCACTGCACTGAATACCCAGTCTCCATGTACGAAGCAGCACTTCCAGTACATGGCCCCTAACTCTACTCCCATGACCCCATCTCCTATGTCCCATAAGCTATCTACCCCATGCACCATAGAGAACAGGGGCCCCCCAATTTCTTCCCACTGTCCAACCATGGAGAACAGGCCCCAAATCCTTCCCACTGCAGCCATAGAGAAACTAGGCCCCTCTTCCCATATCACCATGGAAAGCAGGCCCCAATCTCCCACTGTCACCATAGAAGAACAGGGCCCCCTAATCTTCCCCACTATCACCATGGAGAACAGGCCCTCAAAGTCTTCCCAACTTGGTCACCGATAGAGAACAGGCCCCTAATCATTCTCCCATATTCACCAATGGAGAACAGGCACCCCATCTTCCCACTGTACCATAGGAACAGGCCCCCATCTTTCCCACTAGGTTCACCAATGGGAGAACAGCTCCCAAATCTTCCCAACCTGGGTTCACCAATGGAGAACAGGCCCCCAGTCTCCCACTGACCATGGATGGCCTTTCTCACCTCATCCTGGGAAGAACAGGCCCCAAGTCTTCCCTACGCATCCCAATGAGAACAGGCCCTCCAGTCTTCTCACACTGCACCATGGAGAACAGGGCCCCATCTTCACTGTCACGACAGGCCCATCTTAGACATGGAGAAAGGCCAATTTCCCCATACCATCCATGGAGACCAGGCCACCATCTTCCCACGGTCACCATAGAGAACAGGCCCCCAGTCTTCCCACCATCACCATGGAGAACAGGCCCCAAATCTTCCCACTGTCACCATAGAGAACAGGCCCCCAATCTTCCCACTGTCACCGTTATGGCCCCAAACAAGGCTGAACCTGCTTAGTACAACATCCGACAGCAGCATAATGTGGAAAACTCGATATTTTCACAAAATAATAACATTTATTAGTAGAAAACTTACTTTGCATTCAGTAAAATCTCAGCTAGATTATGCATTGTCATTTCTGAATTTGGGTGATTCTGAAACTCTTGCAAGACACTGAGTCCCATTCTGTCTCACACAACATGGCAAGTTAGCTTTGTGCAATAACAAGAATGCAAAGTAGAGAAACTCCAGGACCCTTCCCAGCTCTTCACTCAATGTGAGTGACTTACACACACCCACGCACCATAAAGGACTTTTGTTCCCTTTGGGAGCCGGAAGGACAGCTGCCATTTCTCAAATATGAGTGTGTCAGCAAGCTAAGGCTAGAGATGACATCAGAAATAAGGTCAGGACATGAAAACAGAAGGAAGCTAAGGTTCCGAGGTTAATGATTTGCCCAAGGTCAAAGAGTAGATCATTGGAAATCTGAATTGGAAGCCATTTATGATGATTAAGTAGACTATGATTTGTACAAGCAATTGCATAATAAAAAAAAAATTGTTTAGAAAGTAAAACTTGCAAGCAATAGAAGTTATGGATTATGTTATGATTGAAAAGTATCTCTCTTGTTTAGGCTCCCTTAATCAATAGCTAGCTTTACAGATGAAGACTTGAGACTATGTAACTTAAATCAGAACTGAACTCTTTTTCTTTTGCAAAGGTATCATTTTATGTTCAAAACACTTCATAAGTTATAAAGGGCTTTAAAATATGTGGTGAAAATAAAAGTTGAGATAAACAATTGTGCACAAGCTTTGACAGACAGCTGCACTTGGGATTAGGAGCAGGGTGGCTTTACGATGCCGGCGGAGCTGAGCTTTTGATTTCCGTATTTATTATTTATTTTCAGTGTGGGACCATGAAAGAGTGGGATAATAGCTGGTTTGTGCCTAGATTTGAAGGCCAGAGCTCAAATCTGGTTAGGAGAGTGGATTAGGCTTTGAAGTTGAACAGATTTTCTCGTGAAACTGGCTGTGGGGCTCAGAATAAAGAACAGCCAATCCGGGTAGAGATCTCCAAGTGGGAGAGTGGGTTATAACAGAAGGCCTTGCAACATTTCTTTGTCGTGGTGGTGATTAAGAAGCATACCCCCGAGGCCTGGAGAGATGACCGAGCGGTTAAGAGCACCGACCTGCTCTTGCAGAGGACCCAGGTTCCAATCCCAGCACCCCACATGGCACCTAGAACCTGTCTGTAACTCAATTCCAGGAGAACTTCCAGTTTTCCAGGGGAATCGTAAGACCCGCTTTCTAACCTCCGCAACATTGCATGACCACAGGTGCACAACCTACATGCAAACAGTAACATCATACACACACAAAAAAAAAAGAAAAGAAAAAAAAAAAGAAGAATCATACCCCCAACATTAGGGGGCTCTACTTCTATTAAGATGGTATTTAATATTTATACTTGTAGTTTTCATACTAATAACCTTAAGATTACTGTAAAAGTAGGAAGCAGTTATATGGTATATAATGTGTTGTGGAGATGATAGCTAGATAGATAATAGATAGCTAGATAATAGATAGATAGATCGAGAGATAGATAGATAAATAAATACAACATATAACATATATATATAAAAAATATCTCCCCAATTCATTCAGCAGATTGTTTTGAGAGCATGTCAATATGCCCATTTACATTTTAAAACTTTTTGGCTGCTTAGATAATCACTTCCTCCTCCTCCCCCCTCCTCCTCCCCTCTTCCTCTTCTCTTCCTCCTCCTCCCCCTCCTCCTCCTCCTCTATCTTTTTATATTTTGACTTATTGAGTTTAGGTGACTCATCATGGTACATATAAATTGAAATACCTGGGCAAGTCAAACTTTGGTCTTGAGTTCAGGCCAGAGGTCTGTGGTAATGATGAAAGTGAAAACTTCCTCAATATAACAGTCAAAACTTAGGAAGGGAGTGAGTTTGGTCTGAAAGAATGCGTGATAGCAAGAAAATAATTAGAAGTAGTGTCATTAGGGCCAGGCATGGTGTGGTGCACACATTTAATCCTAGCACTCGGGAGGCAGAGGCAGGCAGATTTTTGTGAGTTCAAGGCCAGCCTGGTCCACAGAGCGATTCTAGGGACAGCTGGGGCTTACAGGGAGACCCTGTCTCAAAAAGACCAAAAAAAAAAAAAAAAAAAAAAAAAAAAAATACTTGTGGAGAAGTAGGCAAAGAGACTATGCAAAGAAGAATGAGAAAATATGGCTGGATGAGCAAGCAGGGGTTGGGAGAAGGTAAAGACGGGAGTAACACACGACTGGCCACAGCCCAGTGTTAGGGGTAGAGGGACCCCTGGCAGGACTGTTTCTGTGAAATGAAGCAGTGATGTTATCACAGACATCATCTCCAAAGAATAGTGGGAATGCCAATCAGACACTGCTGCTGCTGCCTGGTGAACGAGGAAGCAGAGACTGCTTTTTCAAAGTCTGTGGCTGTGCAATCAGAGACCAGTTCCAGCCAGGAGAGTATGGCAAAGCTGCCTAACTGACCCAGTGAATTAACACAGAAGCAGACTGTGCAGAAGGTCACCACAGGAATTCCTACTCCTATGAGACCTCATTCTGCACTCATGACTGACTAACCTCACATGCCAGATCTTGAGAACACAGGCTTTTTTCATCATCGTTCTATAGTTATTGGTGTTGTGCTGTAATTTTTGTTTTGTTTTGTTTTTGAGAAAGTGTCTCTTGTATTCCAAATTAGCCTTAAATTCATTACATAGCCAAGGACGATCACGAACTCCTAATTCTCTTGCCTTCATCCCCTACCTCCCAAGTGCTGGGACTGGTGACAATCCAGCCATATCTCGTATTATTTTCTAATGACATACCAAAAGCATATACCTATATAAATCATTCTTTAAAATATCAATGACATTCTTATTTTCATACTGACTGGTTAACTGATTTATCTTAGAATCTCATGCCTCATGCTGAGGAATTCACACCATGTCTAAGGAATGTCCCCACAGTCCAAAATCTTATGAAAGAGCAAATGTTTCTGAGGCACACAGGATTTACGTTGATACTAGTGACTGCTTATCATAAAAGCTGGCATTCCTCAAATGTTATTAAACATGGGATTTAGGTCACACACAGAACCTGAGTTTTAACTAGCTGTCTTTAGTTCAGTGTTAGTTTCAGACATTTAGCTTGTGTTTGTCACACCTAAGTGATAAAGGGCGATGGTTTCATGTTCATGAAGAAAGTGATCTTTGAATAATTATCTCAGTGTTGCCATTGAAATATGATGATTTAGGGGCTGGAGAGATGGCCTAGCGGTTAAGAGCGCCGACCGCTCTTACAGAGGACCCGGGTTCGATCCCCAGCACCCACATGGCGGCTGAGAACCGTCTGAAGCTCCAATTCCAGGAGAACTCCAGTTCCAGGGGAATCCGAGACCCTCTTCTGAACTCCGCGGCGTTGCACGACACGGGTGCACAGACTTGCATGCAGACAGTACATTCATACACATACAGAAATAAATAAAATTAATTAAAAAAAAAAAAAAGAAATATGATGATTTAGAAAAATGTCGTCCAATGACCCTCTGTTCACTGTACCACACACACCCCAAAGTAAATTTAGCAAGATCATCACAAGGTCTTATCAGCATTAGAAACTTTTGGCAACATATCAGTTGGGTAAAGGTTAGTGACTCAGACACTAATCTTCCGGGCCTTTGCTCTAGTGTCTGAAGGGTTCTTGTCAGGGTGTCCTTCAGAGTGTAGGAAACTTCTATGCTGAAATATATCTAAGCAAAGTGCCTCTGCAGCTCATCTATGAGGCCTCCAAGCAGCAAAAAACTTGAGAGGTGCTGAAGATAATTAGCTATATAAAATAAAGATCATTTGGAAGCTTGAGAGATAACTCAGCAGTTAAGAGTACAACTTCCCTTGCAGAGAACCTGAGTTAGGTTCCCAGAACCCACACTGGGCAGTTCACAACCACCTATAATTCCACATCTAGGGAATCCAATGCCCTCTTCTGCCCCTCAAGGCCATGTGCACACACTCACCAACATATACACATGCAAACACATAATTAAAAATAAAAGCAAATCATTAAAATAAGATAATTTCTTGTTAAATGTATTAACATTTTTGAATTGTGCATACCCTATCCATTTAGAGCCTGAATTTATGGGTCCCACAGGCTGAACCTGCTTATTACAACATCCAACTATCTAGCCTAATGTGGAACTCGATATTTCACAAAATAATAAACAATTTTATGAAAACTACTGCATTCAGTAAAATCTCAGCTAGATTATGCATTGTCATTTCTGAATTTGGGTGATTCTGAAACTCTTGCAAGACACTGAGTCCCATTCTGTCTCACACAACATGGCAAGTTAGCTTTGTGCAATAACAAGAATGCAAAGTAGAGAAACTCCAGGACCCTTCCCAGCTCTTCACTCAATGTGAGTGACTTACACACACCCACGCACCATAAAGGACTTTTGTTCCCTTTGGGAGCCGGAAGGACAGCTGCCATTTCTCAAATATGAGTGTGTCAGCAAGCTAAGGCTAGAGATGACATCAGAAATAAGGTCAGGACATGAAAACAGAAGGAAGCTAAGGTTCCAGAGGTTAATGATTTGCCCAAGGTCAAAGAGTAGATCATTGGAAATCTGAATTGGAAGCCATTTATGATGATTAAGTAGACTATGATTTGTACAGCAATTGCATAATACAAAAAAATTTTTTAGAAAGTAAAAACTTGCAAGCAATAGAAGTTATGGATTATGTTATGATTGAAAAGTATCTCTCTTGTTTAGGCTCCCTTAATCAATAGCTAGCTTTACAGATGAAGACTTGAGACTATGTAACTTAAATCAGAACTGAACTCTTTTTCTTTGCAAAAGGTATCATTTTATGTTCAAAACACTTCATAAGTTATAAAGGGCTTTAAAATATGTGGTGAAAATAAAAGTTGAGATAAACAATTGTGCACAAGCTTTGACAGACAGCTGCACTTGGGATTAGGAGCAGGGTGGCTTGACGATGCCTCTGAGCTTTTGATTTCCAGTATTTATTTATTTTCAGTGTGGGACCATGAAAGAGTGGGATAATAGCTGGTTTGTGCCTAGATTTGAAGGCCAGAGCTCAAATCTGGTTAGGAGAGTGGATTAGGCTTTGAAGTTGAACAGATTTTCTCGTGAAACTGGCTGTGGGGCTCAGAATAAAGAACAGCCAATCCGGGTAGAGATCTCCAAGTGGGAGAGTGGGTTATAACAGAAGGCCTTGCAACATTTCTTTGTCGTGGTGGTGATTAAGAAGCATACCCCCGGGGGCTGGAGAGACAGCCTAGCGGTTAAGAGCACCGACTGCTCTTGCAGAGGACCCAGGTTCAATCCCCAGCACCCACATGGCAGCTAAGAACCGTCTGTAACTCCAATTCCAGGAGAACTCCAGTTCCAGGGGAATCTAAGACCCTCTTCTGACCTCCGCAACATTGCATGACACAGGTGCACAAACCTACATGCAGACAGTACATTCATACACACACAAAAAAAAAAGAAAAGAAAAAAAAAAAAGAAGAATCATACCCCCAACATTAGGGGGCTCTACTTCTATTAAGATGGTATTTAATATTTATACTTGTAGTTTTCATACTAATAACCTTAAGATTACTGTAAAGTATGAAGCATTATGTGGTATATATATGTGTGTGGAGATAGAGATAGATAGATGATAGATAGATAGATAGATAGATAGATAGATAGATAGATAAATAGATGCAACATATATGCATATATGTTAAAATATTCTCCCAATTCTTCAGCAGATTGTTTAGGCTTGTCATATGCCCAGTTTCAATTTTAAAACTTTTGGCTGCTTAGATAATCACTTTCTTCCCCAAGCTATATTTTCATGCACACAATTAAAGACAAAAATAATTAGCGGAAGCTCTGTTCAGTGTCAAGGGGAAATAGATTAAAAATTACTCAATTTCTCTTCTATGGTAGGAAGAACTAAATCACTCTTCTATTTCTAACTCCCAAAGAGCATAAAGACCTTGAAGATTCCCACAATTATTACAGTTACAACTCTTCTAGACTCTTTCCAAGTGTGTCAAAAAATTGATTATTTTCAGTGGTGTTTACAGATGATGTGCTGTAAAAACAATTGACATTCCCACAGATGTCTCTGTGTGCATATGAGACTTACGGTGCCAAGATCTATGATGAAGCAGTCCCCCTTGTTGAAACTGTCCCAGCTGAGGGGAACCTCTGTGGCCCTGACCACTCTCCGACCCTTCACATGCAGGAGCCTCTTAGCAGTCAGGTCATTGGTAAGAACGTGGTTTAGTCCAGAAGCCACACCTCCAGCCTGGCCATGCGGAGAAAACACAGCACAAAACAGAGAATCAGTGAGTCTGCTGACCTGGCACAGCATGGTGTAACAGTGCAGGGCTTTGTGGAAAACCTGTGCTGGAGAGCCAGGAAAATGAGGCCACCTCAGCACATATGAAAAGGTAAATGTGGAGTGAAAATTCTTGGTAAATCAACAGGTTGGCTGGTTAGTTGGCCTTTTTATCTATCTGTGGTAATAATTTAATTTTTAAAATTATAAAATTACACTGCTATGGTGGCATGTTGCTTTTCTTTTTTTTTTTTTTTTTCTTTTTTTTTCGTCTTTCTGAGACAAGGGCTTTCCCTTTAGTCCACAGCGTGGCCTGAAGCTTGCTATGTAGACCGGTTGCCTTGAACTCACTGAAGGTTTCTACCCCGCCTCTGCCCCTGAGTGCTAGGGATATTAAAGGCCATGTGCCACCAGGCTAGTTGGTTGGCATTGTTTTCCAATCCCAGCCTTGAAAAAGGCAGATCTCTGTGAAGTCAAGGCCAACCTAGTCTACCTACGGGATCGTTTAGGCTATGTGGGGCACCATGAGACCCTTTGTCTCAAAAAAAAAAAAAAAAAAAAAAAAAAAAAAAAAAAAATAAAAAAAAACCACGAAATTAATTAACATATTTACTGGAGATCCTGAGAGGGAAACTGCTGCATAAAAAGAAAGGGCAGTCGCATTGTCCGGGGTGTTTATCATTTGGGGGCTAAGGATTCCCACAGATAACTCAGAGGAACAAAAGATTCGGGCAGGAAGCTTGAAAAACCTGTAGAGGTAAGAAGCCTCCAGCAACAGTATTACGAAACAGGCCGTCCAAGTCTGTCCCACCATCACACATGGAGAAACAGGCCCCCCCAGAATCTGCCCACTAGCACCATGAGAGAACAGGCCCCCAATCTTCCTACCATCACTGTGGAGAACAGGCCCCCAATCTTCCCACTTCACCATGGAGAAAGGCCCCAGTCTTCACATCCTGGACACCCAAACTCCCACTTCACCATGGACAGCCCACCCATAACCAGGACCCCCAATCTTCCCACTGTCACCATAAGAATAGCCCAGTTCTGTCCCAGAAGCCCCCGGCCCCCTATTCCACTGCCATTGAGGACCTAATGAATACCAACTTTTAAAGGCGACTTGCACCTGGAGTAAAAGGGCCGGCAGCGTCACTGCACGGGAAAAGTGACGCGTCCCCTAACTCTTCCCGTCACCATGAGAAGGCCAACAATAACCCACTATCAATCAACATGCAGAACAGTGCAGAGTAAGGGAGCCACCAGAGAACAGGCCCATCCTTCCCCTCACCGTATGTGGCCGTTCCTACGCCTATGAGAAAGCCCAGGTCACCACCACTGAAGACACTCCAGTCTTCCCCCACTTGTCACCTTGAGACATTGGCGCCAGTTCTCACGCACAGAGACGCCCTCACCATCTTCTACCATCACCATGGAGAACAGGCCCCCAGTCTTCCAACTGTCACCATGGAGAACAGGCCCCAATCTTCCCACTGTCACCATAGAGAACAGGCCCCCAATCTTCCCACTATCACCATGGAGAACAGGCCCCAAATCTTCCCACTGTCACCATAGAGAACAGGCCCCCAATCTTCCCACTATCACCATGGAGAACAGGCCCCAAATCTTCCCACTGTCACCATAGAGAACAGGCCCCCAATCTTCCCACTATCACCATGGAGAACAGGCCCCAAATCTTCCCACTGTCACCATAGAGAACAGGCCCCCAATCTTCCCACTATCACCATGGAGAACAGGCCCCAAATCTTCCCACTGTCACCATAGAGAACAGGCCCCCAATCTTCCCACTATCACCATGGAGAACAGGCCCCAAATCTTCTCACTGGCACCATGGAGAATACAGGCCCCAGTCTCCCACTCACCTGGAAGGCTAATCTTCCACCGGTCACCATGGGAGAGAAACATGGCCCCAAATCTTCCACTGTCCACCATGAGAACAGGCCCCAGTCTTCCCACCTCGCACCATGGAGAACAGGCCCCACCGATCTCCACACTGTCACCTGAGAGAACAGTGCCCCAAGGTCTTCCCACTGTCCACACTGAGAAAGCCCCTAATCTTCCACCATCACCATGGAGAACAGGCCCCCAATCTTCCCACTGTCACCATGAGAACAGGCCCCCAGTCTTCCCACCATCACCATGGAGAACAGGCCCCAAATCTTCCCACTGTCACCATAGAGAACAGGCCCCCAATCTTCCCACTTCACCATGGAGAACAGGCCCCCATCTTCCCACTGTCACCATAGAGAACAGGCCCCCAATCTTCCCACTATCACCATGGAGAACAGGCCCCAAATCTTCCCACTGTCACCATAGAGAACAGGCCCCCAATCTTCCCACTATCACCATGGAGAACAGGCCCCAAATCTTCCCACTGTCACCATAGAGAACAGGCCCCCAATCTTCCCACTATCACCATGGAGAACAGGCCCCTAATCTTCCCACTGTCACCATGGAGAACAGGCCCCCAATCTTCCCACTATCACCATGGAGAACAGGCCCCCAATCTTCCCACTGTCACCATAGAGAACAGGCCCCCAGTCTTCCCACTGTCACCATGGAGAACAGGCCCCCAGTCTTCCTACCATCACCATGGAGAACAGGCTCCCAGTCTTCCCACTGTCACCATGGAGAACAGGCCCCCAGTCTTCCTAATGTCACCATGGAGAACAGGCCCCCAGTTTTCCTACCATCACCATGGAGAACAGGCCCCAAGTCTTCCCACTGTCACCATAGAGAACAGGCCCCCAGTCTTCCCACTGTCACCATGGAGAACAGGCCCCAAATCTTCCCACTGTCACCATAGAGAACAGGCCCCCAGTCTTCCCACATCACCATGGAGAACAGGCCCCTAAGTCTTCCCACTGTCACCATGGAGAACAGGCTCCCATCTTCCCCGTCACCTAGCTCTCACACCCATGGAGAACAGGCCCCCAGTCTTCCCACTGTCACCAGTGGAGAACAGGCCCCCAATTCTCCCACTGTCACCCTGGAGAACAGGCCCCCACCCAAGTCTTCCCACTGTCACCATGGAGAACAGGCCGCCCAATCTTCCCACTCATCACCATGGAGAACAGGCTCCCAAATCTTCCCACTGTCACCATAGAGAACAGGCCCCCAATCTTCCCACTATCACCATGGAGAACAGGCCCCCAATCTTCCCACTGTCACCATGGAGAACAGGCCCCCAATCTTCCCACTGTCACCATGGAGAACAGGCCCCCAGTCTTCCCACTGTCACCATGGAGAACAGGCCCCTAATCTTCCCACTGTCACCATGGAGAACAGGCACCCCATCTTCCCACTGTCACCATGGAGAACAGGCCCCCAATCTTCCCACTGTCACCATGGAGAACAGGCCCCCAATCTTCCCACTGTCACCATGGAGAACAGGCCCCCAGTCTTCCCTCTGTCACCATGGAGAACAGGCCCCCAATCTTCCCACTGTCACCATGGAGAACAGGCCCCCAATCTTCCCACTGTCATAGAGCAGAGAAGGAACAGGCAAGTTGACTAGGGATGGCCTGTTCCTTTTAAAAGCTCCTTATTTTTGGCCAGGCATGGTGTGCAGCACCACAGTGAATCCTAGCACATGGGAGGCAGAGACCCAGGTGGGGATCTTTGTGAGTTCAAGCAGCCTGTTCTACAGGAGTGAGCTCCAGGGGACAAAGCTGGGGCTATAGGGAAGTCCTGTCTCAAAATGACAAAAAAAAAAAAAAAAAAAAAAAAAAAAAAAAAAAAAAGCTCCTTATTTTTAGTAATTCTTTGAGAACTTACACACTATATTTTGATCATATTCCCTCCCCCCACTCCTCCCAGATCCACTTCCACCTCCCTACACATCAAACTTCATGTTGTTTCTTTTTCATTCTCTCCACTGAGTCCACTTTATGTTGCCCAAATACTCTTAAGTGTGGAGCCTGCCTTGTAGTGTGGACAGTGTACCATGGATCTCACCCTTAAAAAAAAAAAAAACTGATTCTTCTTCTCCCAGCAGCTATCGAATACCAATAGGTCCTCAGTTAGAGGTGAGAGTTCATGCCTAACTCCCCATCTCCATTTGAGATTTTGTCTAGCTTGAGTTTGAGCAGGTCTTGTGCATGTTGATACAACTGCTGTAAGTTCATGTGTGCAGCTGCCCTACTGCCTGGGGAGCAGTTTCCTGGTAGTCATCCATCACCTCTGGCTCTTACACTCTTTTGTCCTCGTCTTCCTCAATATTCCCCAAGCCTCAAAGTCTCATTTAGAGCTGAATACTCTACAGTCTCTAATTATTTCTATGTTGCTCAATTGCAGCTTTCTGTGACAATTATCATACTATATACTTCAATAACAAACTTTTCTGATGATGCCTGAGAGATGCACCAATCTATGGGTATAGCAATAAGTCATTAGGAGTCAGTTTAGTATTCCTATGCATTTACTAGAATATTAGTAGCAGCCAGGTTTTCCCCTAGGCACATGACCAGCAGCCAGAAGATCTTGGCTCTGATAACAGTGGCAGGGATGGGTTTCATATTATGGAGCAAGCCTTAAATCTAATCAGAAGGTAGCTGGTCACTCCCATAACCTTTGTGCCACCATTGCACTAGTGAGACATTCATTGTTCCAGCTTGAAGGTACCTAAGTTTGATCCCCAAGACCCACATGCTAGGAGAGAATAGATTTGTGCAAGTTGTCCTCTGCTCTCCACCCATGCACACACACATACACACAAAATCAGTAAATTTAATTTAAAATCAAAATTAATAACCATGTATCTAATATTCAATGTCAAAAATGCATATGAGGGAAACTGCATGCTGGGCCAGCAAGACGGCTCAGTGGGTAAAGCCATTTTCCATGTAAGCCTGAGTTCAATCACATAAACCCACATAAAGATAAAAGGACAGAACCAATTCCACAAAGTTGACCTCTGGCCTTCACATGCATGCATCTCTCTCTCTCTCTCTCTTTCTCTCTCTCTCTCTCTCTCTCTCTCACTGTCTCTCTCACTCTCCCTCTCTCTCATACATGCACATGCACACACCACTCTAAATTAAAATTAAAAATGAGAAAAAAAGAAACTGTATATCATCTACATGTCTGCCTCAAAGAATACATAGTTCTCTCACAGACACTGTCTAAATTAGTACTAGAAGCTTCCAGCCTTTTCCTGCTTTCACAAAGCATAACCAAAGCAAATAGATCACCCACTAAACCAGCAGAAACACAAATACATATCTGATGGTCACTGCCTACACTCATGGCTGAGTTTAGGGACTCACTGAGCTTCAGAAAAAAATATGTTAGCCAGAAACTCAACAGCAGAAATCAAGGTAATAGATCTCTGGAAACCCTTCACTGGCCATGAAAATGCTGAGGGGAAAACGACCGTCAAAGGTAGGAAGATGGTACAGCATTCCCCATTTCCGTGGCACACAGCAACATGCCATAATTTTTATAGCCTTGGTAATGACAGGCTCTGTCAAATTTTGCCCACTCAGACAATAAACTGTTTCCTGGGGGTAATGTACCATTAAAACTTCATGCTGACCTATGAGTCATTTATTTATGTTGAGAGCAGCAAAGTATGGTGATTGCAAGCTGAGGCAATGGGGTTAGAAGGTCACACAGTCACTCACTGGCTCAGACCTTCGTAAGGTGGGGAGGCTAAGTTTTGTTTTATTTATCCTAATAGGGTAGTAATACTAGAAACAGCACCACCTATATGTAGCTTTATATTAAATTAAGTAATGCACATGAAGTCATTAGCATGTTCATAAACTTGAGAGTAAAAATGCAGTGAAGCTGCATAATATGGTCACTTCTGCTATTCTGTATAGTGAATTATCTCTGCAGCCACATGGCCTACCAAGTATTGTATAGTCATATCCTGCTGTTAATGATAAGATGGCTAATCTTCTTGCTGATACTTTGGCCTCCATTTGCAAACATCCTCTTTCTGAAAAAAATGCTGGTTTATGGTGCCTTTAATGTCATAATTAGAAGGTAATTACCCCAAAAGTAGAAAATTGCTTCTTATCATATTCATTTCTGACTACATATCCAGAAGATTGATTCCCAAAGTCCTGTTAATAGCCAAGTCCATACTGATCAAGAATGTGCCATATTACCATTTTACTATTTGATGTAATGCTTAATCCTTACAATGCCTGTATGAGGAAGCTAGCATAAAAGGCATTGTACATTTCACAAAACCAAGGCCAAAAAGTTTATGATGCACTTGCCTGGGGAAGCCAGTCATCTATGGAAGAAAACGGTTTATAACTAGAAGATGCCAGAGCACCTGCTTTGAGCAACTACAAACTCTCAAATGTTGGGCTTGTTGATGTGATAGAAGTTTCAGGATCATTTGACACAAACTGGAGGAATTCATGTGAATTCAATGAAATGAGGGGGTCTCATGTTTAGAGTACTTTATATCATACTGTAAAAACAAACCATTTCCAAGAGAAAGGAAAAAAACAGTTGTTTTGTTCTGATCTCATTCAATCAAGGATATGATCAAATAAAGGTAGATATAAATTTGACATCATTTGTTATTGTTTATGGGTTGATATTATTATTGTTATTATTATCATTACTTTTTGAGATTGGGTATATAACTATAGCTCGGGCTGGCCTTGAAATTATGATCCTGCTGCCTCAGCCTCCCAAATGCTAGAGGTATGGTTGTACATCACCATTGACTTAAACCTGCATCTTAAAAGACAAATTAATATATTCTCAGAAATCCTGTTTACTTCTAAGGTCTTAGGTCTTCAACAGGGGTGAGGATGTGGGGTATACAGAGAGCCTGATGGAATATGTCTGCATTAAAAAAAAAAAAAGAAGAAGAAGTTCACTTGTTCACAGTGGAGAGGCATTTCCTCATGTTTCTGTTGAGCACATGGACGGGGGAGGAGTGACTAGGGAAGGACAACCCGCCTATAAAACTCACTGGGAGAATTCCCAGCATTGCCTTAAAGGGCTGGACCTATTCAAATGTGATTTTTATCTGTTATTTTAGAAGTAAAGTCAATTAAAAGGTGTTTGGGGGCAAGCCACACAAACTGCATAGATTCATGTGTGAGGTCTGGATATCTGAGTCTAGTTGGCTCAACATTACCCATTTTCAGCTCAGGGATTTCATTTACATCATTTCTAAGAATAAACCATACTATTAAGGAATATGTGTACAGCTCTTTGTAATAACTGAAATTATGATTACTATAAATGCTATTTTAAGGTATTTATTCTGAAGAACAATTGAGATTCTAAAAGTTTGGGCTAATTGCAAAAAATTCAGTCTCTATAGCAGCAAAAATGAAAATCATTAAGCCTGAAGTTATCAACATTTAGTTTCTGAAATAACTTTACAAAACATTAAAGGACTTTCTTGTGAAGAAATAACAAAAGCTTTTCTTAAAAATAACCCATTAACATTATTAATTAACATTAATTATTATTAATTATAACATTATATTAATTATAACATTATTAATTAACATTAATGGGTTATTAATTAACATTAATAACCCATTAACATTAACAAGTATTTAATATAAGCAGAAACCTATATCAAAAGTGAATAGTTGCCGGGCGTGGTGGTGCACACCTTTAATCGTAGCACTTGGGAGGCCGAGGCAGGTGGATCTTTGTGAGTTCAAAGCCAGCCTGGTCTACAGAGTGAGTTCCAGGATAGCTGGAGCTACAGGGAGACCCTGTCTCAAAAACACACACACAAAAAAAAATAATAAAAAAAAATCCATATGAGCCAGTGAGATGTCTCACTGAGTAAAATCACTTGCCCCAAGCCTAATGACCCAAGTTTGATCTCCTCCTCGACCCACATGAAGGAGAGTACCTACTTTCAAAGGTTGTCCTTTGACCCCCCCACACGCTCCACATAGCATTTGCACCTCTCTTACATACACAACTTAATTAATTAATTAATTAATTAATTAATTTAAAACATTTTAAATTACTCATGAAGGGGTTGAAGATGTATCTCAGTTGGTCAAGTGCTTGCCTAGCATGCAGGATGCCCCCTAGACTCCATCCCCAATATAATATAAACCCAGTACAATAACACGCATCTCTGATCCCAGCATTGGGGCACTGGAGGTAAAAGGATCAGGAGTTTAAGGTCATCCTTAGCTGTAGAGTGAGTATGAGGCTAGCCTAGACTACAAGAGACCCTGTTATTTTTTTTAAGCACCCATCAAAGTAAATTAAGGCTTAATAATTCACATGTCACATCATGCATTCTGTAATGCATTTTTATTTATTTACACAAATATATATTTATTATATATTAAGTGCCTCCTATGTGTCTGACAAATAGTGGGGATAAATCAGTGAGAAAACCAAGTCCTGACCCTCCATGAGGACACAAGGGATGGATGACCAGGAAGAGAAACTGTTTGAAAGTGTCACAATAGATACTATCAAAGAGAAGTGCTTACCTTGTACTTCAGACCTCCTTTGAAATAGCCCACAAAATCAGTAGACTCATAGCCTTGAAGTTCTCTGCTCTGCACTGGCTTGCCACCCAAGTAGTCGTCCATCTGGACAGTGAAGATGGCGGCCGCCGTGCTTTCATCCTGGGAGCACTCTGTTCCTGAAAGCAGCAGGGGGCAACAGCACCTCAGTTATGCAAGGAAAGGGTCAGAGCTGTTGATGGGAAGAAGACCGTTCTTCCTTTTCAATGATATATCAGTGCTACAGTCTGTTGCAGAAAGCACTCATGTCAGAAACAGCATGTAATATATTACTTGACTCAAAACTAAAAACTTTTATGTTCCTGCATTTTCAGGTTTCTTTTAAAAAAAAATTAGGAGCTGGAGAGATGGTTCAGCGGTTAAGGACACTTGCTCTTCTTCCGAAGGACAGGGATTCTATTCCCAGCACCCACATGGTGGCTAACAGCCATCCATAATTCCAGTTCCGGGAGATCCAACATCCTCTTTTGATATCCTCAGGTGTTGCATGATATAGGTGCACTTAAATACATGCAGGCCAAATACTCATATATAAAAGAAAAATAAATAAATATATATTAAAATAGGAAAATCAATAAAAGTTTATCCCCCATTTTTATCTTTTTTCCCCCACTTCACTGTCTTATTATTTTTCTTTGTATGAAATAATCTCTGAACAAAAAGACAGAATAAAGCAATTAGTGTGCTTACATTCCTAAATGCTATGCATCTGATGGAATTTAAGACATGTTTTTGGATAGAGAGATGGTTCAATAGTTAAGAGCATGTATTGCTCTTGCAGAGGACCCCAGTACAATTTCCCATGTTGACACCCATGCCAGAATGCTCACAACCACCTGAGACTTCAGCTCCAGAGCATCTGACTTCCTCTTCCGGCCTCCTTGGGCACCCGCACTTAAATGCACATATCCACACACCTATACACAACTAAATAAATCTTAAACCACCCTTTAAAAATAGTTTACAACTAGCTGTCACAATTATAAGACAGATTTCATCCAGACATCTTCATTGAGACTGACTTCATGTGCATGAATGTCTGCAGTGCCAGACTGACATTCTTGATGAAGACTCACGGTTCATTAAAAATTAGAACCTTCAAAACCCAAACTCTGAGCTGTATGAAAATTATGATTGATTACAAGGATAATAAAAGCCAACATGGGCCAGACACTGCCAGTGTTTTAAATGGGCGATGTTGAAGTAACCCCGGGAAACAGAACCGGCTTTACACCCTGCTACAATGGAGGTCATGGGGACTGGGGGGAGACAGAGTAACTCCTGAGGTTATAAGGTGATTGTCAACATAGTTCTGGGTGCCTCTGGGAAGTACAGTACTTGAATTTTTATATTGCAACTTGTATTAGCAGTACATTTTTGGGGGGATCAGAATATGTAAATTTCCACAATGAAAAACTGATCTGTAAGAATTTAGAAGCACTAACAATAGTTCCCTCAGATAATGCCAATGAAAGTATTCACCAAAGTTGAAGAAAGGAAACCAGTAAGTTAGTCAAGAGAAAGAATCAAATTTCTTCACAATTCCCCTCTCAAGTTCAAATGTAACCTGCAAAGCAAGTATCCTCTCAAGCAAAAAAATCAATAGTTAGGATAGTCCCTGAAAAGAACAGTACCAGAACATTCTGTAAACTTTCTGTGGGCAAACTTATTTTAACAGGCATTTTAAAAATCCACATGCAAGTCTACAATCTGAAAAGACACTTGGTGTCATTCTTCTGCTCGTTTTCCCAGCTCTCTAAATATTACAACAAATATAGATGTAGACTTTGCACAGAGATTCTTTAAGAGAGAACCTTAAGTCAAGGTTAATAGCAAAAGTATTAAGGATGATGTATTTAACAGAAACATTGTTACTTGTCAAATTGAAACCTGAATTTCTTTAGCTATAAATGTTAGGCATGACACGGGTGCACAGACTTGCATGCAGACAGTACATTCATACACATACAAGGATAAATAAAATTAATTTAAAAAATTTAAAAAAATAAATAAAAATAAATGTTAGGCATGAAGTTAAAGAATGAGCTGAAAATAGAGTGATTAGATCATGCTCTCATTTGTTATTATTTAGAAACTGTGCTGGGCCAAGGAAGATTAGTATTAATAAGCCAAAGTCTTTGCCTGCAAGAGGTTGAAAAAACTAAATGAAAGCCAGTATCAGCCTTTTGATTGTATAAAGCCAAATCAGATTTTACTGTATCATGATGATATTCTAGCAAGTATTCAGAAGCATGTGGTTTGTCTATAAATTCTGTTTCTGACTTCATTTGATTTCCCCCTGTGAATTTTGTTTATTATTTCATGTACTGTTTCCCTAAGCTAATTCTAGTGAAACCTATAGATTATGTTGTACTGTGTGGCTTTATATTTTGTTATATTTGTATATATGATGTGAACCTCTTAAAATTGTTCAGAAGATGGGATGATCTTATATACAACATGCAGATTTAGGAAGTCTCATTCCTGATTAAAAAAAACCAAACTCACCACATTAGGAATAAAAGAGGACATCCTCAAGTTGAGGGGTAGCATCTACTGGAAACAGAGAAGCTGACAACAATTCTGTAAAACTTTAATATACTTGATATTATCTATAATCAGGGCTGGAGAGATGGCCTAGTGTTTAAGAACGCCGAGTGCTCTCACAGAGGACCCAGGTTCGATCCCCAGCACCCACATGGAGGCTGAGAACCATCTTCAACTCCAGTTCCAGGGGAATCTGATGCCCTCTTCTGACCTCCGAGGCACTGCATGGCACGGGTGCACCAACCTACATGCAGACAGTACATTCATACACACAAAAAATAAAAAAAAATTTTTAAGATATTATCTATATTATACTGAAGTGTAAGTAGGTGAGTATTCACAACTGCAACATTCACTATGTACAATCAACCTTGTTCAAACTCCCCCAGTTTTACTTCTTGATGTGTTTGTGTGCATCTAGTTCTATGCAAGCCTATCACATTATAGGGTAGTATATGGGCTTTCAGTCAGGATACTGTGAAGTATATATAATGCAGAGTTCCATTGCCAAGAATACAGCATGCTGCCCTTTTTTAAGAAATGTTTTTTACATTTATTCATTTTGGGTTTGTGAGTGTGCACATGCACATGCATGCATGCATACATGTACAGAGGTCAGAGGACAACTGGAGGGAGTCACTTTTCTCCTTCCACCATGAGGGCTCCAGGGATAGAACTCAGATCATCAGGGTTGGTAGCAAGTGCCTTTGCCCACTGAGCCATCTCACTGAACCATCTCACTGAACCAGCTCCTCATGTTACCCTTTACCACTCTGCCCACCTCCTGCCTACACCACCCCCAACTCCATCTCTAACTTCTGAAGAATGAATCTAAAATTCTATCATTCCAAGAACATTATATAAATAGAATGACACTTTATTGCATGGTTTTAAAACTCAGCATAATTTCCTGGAGATTCATCCAAGTTCTTGTGTACATCAATAGTTTGTTCCTTTTTCTTATGGAGTAACATTCTTTGGCATGGATTTTCATAACTTGTCTAACCATTCATTATTACACATATGACCTGATTCAAGCTTTTTTACTATTTCAATAAGCTTAAATAAAAATAATCATTTCTCGGGGCTGGAGAGATGGCCTAGCGGTTAAGAGCGCCAACTGCTCTTACAGAGGACCCAGATTCGATCCCCAGCACCCACATGGCGGCCGAGAACCATCTGAAACTCCAATTCCAGGAGAACTCCAGTTCCAGGGGAATCCGACGCCCTCTTCTGTCCTCCGCAGCATTGCACGACACTGGTGCACAGACTTGCATGCAGACAGTACATTCATACACATACAGAAATAAATAAAATTTTAAAAAATAAAAAAATAAAAAATAATAATCATTTCTCTGGAATGAGTTTAATAACTTGGTTTATGGTAGTTGCATTTTTTTTAATGCCAAACTCTTTGGCAGAGTGCTATTTCATTTTGTTTTTAGCTACTCAAGGCCTAACAGTGTGATCTATTTTCTTTTTTAATTTTATTTATTATATTTTGTATCCCTGCATGTATGGAAAATGTGTGTGGGCTCATGTATCACAACGTGCAGGTATTTGAAAGTCTGAGGACGTTTGTGGAGTTTCTTCCCTTCTTTCATCTTTACATGGATTCTGGGGATTGAACTCTAGTCTCCAGGCTTACACAGCCAGCTCCTTTTTTTGTATATTATGAACTTTTGTATATTATGAACTTTGTATATTATGAACTTACTGTATTGTGTATACTGTGTGTTGTAATCTAGCGCTTTCCAATCCAAGTGCCTGTGTAAACCCAAACATGTATTATGACATACATATATGCTGTTTTAAAATACGTTTAAGTAAACTGTAAAGCTGGCAAGGAGAAAGGGTGAGGGCAGGTGTGTATAAAATAGGTGGATGTGGTGCTCACTTCAGCAGCACATATACTAAAATTGGAATGATACAGAGAAGATTAGCATGGCCCCTGTGCAAGGATGACAAGCAAATTCATGAAGCATTCCATATTAAAAAAAAAAATAAAAAAAAAAAAAAAGGTGGGGGGGTCAGTGATAGTAGCTATACACCAAGCCCTGTCCACAGGCTGAATGCTGGAAGGAACCAGAGCAGAAATTGGATACACTTAAATTGCTAAGTACAAAACTGAAGTGTTTTATAGAAAGGAATAACACAGTCAGGTGTGGTGGCGCACGCCTTTAATCCTAGCACTCTGGAGGCAGAGGCAGGTGGATCTTTGTGAGTTCAAGGCCAGCCTGGTCTACAAAGTGAGTTCCAGGACAGCTGGGACTACAAGAAGACCCTGTCTCAAAAAGACAAATAAAAAAAAAAAAAAAAGAAAGAAAAGAAAAAAGAAAGGAGTAACAAAATGTTTTAAGCTGTGCCCAACAAGTACTTACTTTCCTTGCATCTAAGCATACTATATTAATACGATTATCTGAACTATGTCCTGGTGTTATGAAAATGTGGGGTGGGCAGACCTAGAAGGAAGGCTCTGCCTCGATTGCCCCCTTCTTCAGCCCCACCCATTCTACATCCCTTGCTTCTTCCTGTTGGGTCTGTCCTCTCATTTCTCCAGTCTGCCACCTTCACCAAGGTTCTTTAACTTCACTTCTGCCCACTGATTTCATTTCCTTCTATAATGAATTCTCTCTCTAACTTTTCAGGGCCCCTCCTGAAATTTGACTTCAATCATTGTCTCCAGTGAATCCTCATGAACTCTTCCTAGTTCTGATCTCAAAGCAGACTCTCGTAGATGAAATTTAGCATGTTTAGTATATTCGGGGAACTGAAGTAGGACGGGCTGCCGGAAAATTTCTCCTGAAGGTATTGTTGATTTCTTTTCTCCCTACGGTTTGTTCTTGGCCCAGAAATCCTCATTTCCCCTGTTTCCACCAAGGCTACTTTTTCACACAGCCTAGGAATCTCTTCCACGTTACTAATCACACTGTACCAGTGTTTTATCTTTTTTATTGCTCCTCTGGGATAATAAATTCCCTGAGAAGTTTCGTAAAGAATCTACATCTCAAAAGAGCCTTACATACTGAAACATTATAAAATAAATTAGAATGTAATTAATATGTTATCAACTTCAGTTTATGTAGATCTTTAAGATCATAGTCTGTTTTTGCCCAAAGTACTTCCTATTACAACTGTGGAACTGGTGAATAATTAAAAGTGAGCCAGGTACTCAGGAGTTGGAAGCAGGAGGACAGAGAGTAGAAGGCCAACCTGGGCTATGTAGACAGTTCCAAAGAGCTCAGCTTAAGTGAATCTATAACCCTGAAAAGCACAGTGCTTAAGGAGCCTACTTGGAGAAGAAATTAATGACTTAAATAATTGTGCCCCAAATTGAATGCAAAGTTTTAGGACAAAGTCAAACTCTGCTGTTGTGGGCAGCAAGACGAGGAATTCCTTCCCACTTAAATTCACCCAGCTGGCAAATGTGGTGTTTCAGACATTGATCCATTCCAGATGCGAGTTCAAGGTGGAAACACTGAAATAAGTTCACTGTTCTCTCTCCAGTCCCCTGTTCATGAATACAGAGTACAGATCACTATGTATTGTGCTTTATGGCTGCAGTGGCTTTCCAAGGGAGAAAAAGACATGGTCTGAAGCTCAGGCTGAGCCTCCTCCACCACCTTCAGGAGGCCCAAAGCCGCAACGCCCAGCACTGTAATCAAAGATGCACCTCCTTCTGTGTGCTTCCCATGCCTCACTCGCCTGCTCCTCGTGTCTGCAAACGCTGGACAAATCAGTTCTGAATGTTTTCTACTTGCTTCTTAAACTCCTCAGATGTTAGAAATTAAAATGCTGGCTTTCAAAGTGCAGTTTTGGTGTGTCTTCTGCCCTAGCTCAAGAATAAATACGCTGAAAGAAACGTTAGTACAGAGAAGCCAAGTTAGTTTCAAAAGAAGGCTCAGATGATCCGCAAGATGTCCCATGGGTGTGACGACTGGCACAAGACCTCTCCGGGAGAGGCTGAATATTCAGGATGTTTACGAGTAAAAGTAGAAGGTAGACAAAGACACATGGCCCAGTGTCCTGAAAGCCTGGCACCAATGCAGCCCATAATAATTTTGACTGTGGAATGGGCTGTTCTGGTACACACTATGTCCTTGTTAAAACAGATGAATAATAAATGCATAATTAATAAGGAAAGCCTGTCTCAATAAACATGCCAGCCATATAGGACTATTTCTTTACATAGATGATATCTGCATCTTTCCCCCAAAACATGAGAGCCCTACTGCACAGAGAATTTTGATTTGGAGCATCTCAGGCGACTATTCTCCGCAATTAGTGGAGAAATCTAAGCTGGGTGCCCAAGGCAACGTATGGGGCGGGGAGAGGATAAAGCCCTCTCTCCAGCGACCACAAAGGTCCACAAAACGTGTTTGACTTCTTCTCTACCCAGCCCGGGAAACCCGGACTGAACTTGCCCGAGGGTGAGTGGTGCTTCGCCAGCACCTGGGTGCACAGAGCTCCGCCCAGGGGAGAAGTGGGACTTGGAGCTAAAAGTGGAGAAGCCAGAGAAATGAACCGTGAACCCCAAGAACTCACTTGACAACAATCAAGACCAGCGGGTACTCGTAGGGGGCCCGCCTGGGTCCGGGTTTGCAATACAGGAGCTGACTTGGGCTACAAGAAGGTGGCTGGTCATCAAAGAGCGGTGGCGTCGCTAAGTGTCGCCCGTCCGGCCCAGTGGCGGGGCCAGGTGCCCACCTGAGACACTCAGCACCCCTCGAACCCTAGGCTTGGCCGCCCTTGCCGGTGCTCCGGGAGTCGCTTACCTAGCCAGAAGTGCAGACGATATGCGAAGCCCCGGCTCGTCTTGGCGGTGTGCAGCACCAGGTAGGCGTCCCCGACGTAGAAGTCGCCATAGGCGCTCTGGGGCACCGGCACCAACTCCAGCTTCTCCACCCTCCACACCTGCAGCCCCGCCTGCAGGCCCGCGCGTGCGAACTCGGGGTGCTGCAGCTCCTGGGCCATGGTGCCCGATGCTCGCAGAGCTGGGGACCTCGGATGGCACTTTGAGCCGGAGCAGAGTCCTGCTGAAGCGACCCTGCTCCCCAGCTTTTATAGGGCTTGTCTTGACAGAGGCGGGGTGCAGGAGAGCGGCCAGCAGCCACGCCCAGGAATCTGTATCTCAGATTGGACAGAGCCCTAGAAACTCCTGGAAATGTCTCCCTGCTAGAGGGGGAAAAAAAAATCGTGGCAACAGACGGAAGAGATGGGTCTCGCCAGCTGCGCACAGGCGGGTGCACGCCAGTCCCCCGGGACCCCGCCAGCCACAGTTCCTTCCCTGCATAGGTTCATCCTGTGCTCGGGGATGTGCGCGGCATGAGCAGGGAGGTGAAGAAAGGGAGAGTATCTTCTTAGTAGTCAACGTTAGGGGCAGTGCCTTTGGCCATCTAGAAACATTCATTTGCAGAGCAAGTCTAACTATGCCGACAGCAGCATGTACCATTTGCGGTAAGAATGGTTGGACTGCATCCCTTTGGCACGCGCTAAGCATGTATTATTCATCGTGGCTTAAAAATTCCTTATCCCCAGCTCCCTTGATTCATACTAGCAGTCTCTCCGCTTCTGATGGACAAAGTTTCTCTTTGGATCAGTTTGGAAACAACGTGCAGAACAGTACGTCAGGTTTCATAGAAGAGATAAAATCTGACAAACTAGGGCACTTGGGGCAGAGCTAGGCGTTCGGAGCAGTGGTTAAGCTCTCACCATCTGCCTCCTGTGGCCAAGAAAGCGACTGCAGAAAACAGCAGCAGCCTCCCAGGACGTCCCTGGCAGAGGCTGTGATTTACACCTGACTTCCTGGAATCTCATTGTCTTGCCTACAGTTCTTGCTTTTGTTCACTGTAGGATGCAGAAAATTATTCTTTGATTTGCGTTCATTTAACAGAAACTAATGCAACAAAGAATTCTGCTGGTCGGTCGGTCGGTCAGTTGGTTGGTTGGTTGGTTAGTTGGTTGATTGGTTGGTTGATTGGTTGGTTGGAGACAGGGTCTCCCTGTAGCCCCAGCTGGCCTGCAACTCACTATGTAAACCAGGCGGGCCTCGATCTCTGCCTCCGGAGTGCTGGGATGAAAAGCATGTGCCAGGATGCTTGGGTAGATTCTAGTGTTACTGAAAATGCAAATCAAAACTTATATAGAGGATTAGAAAGTTGATTCTTTATACATGTAAATTTCTCATTGTTTCTCAAACTCCAAAACTTCCTGGAGGGTCATTGATAATTAGGTTTTTTTTTCTCTCTCTAAAAATATTTTTATCGACTCCTTGATATTTCATATAAAGTATTGTGATCATATTCAGACCTCTCCCTGATCTCCTTTCCCACCGCACTACCACCCTCCCAACTTCATGTCCTCAATCATTCTTTTACTTTTTTATCTTTTTTTATTCTCTGATTTATTTATTTTCATTTTCAGTTTTTTTCATTTTCATTTTCTGAGGCAAGGTCTTGCTATAGCACACTGGAACTCTATATAAACCAAGCTGGCCTCAAACTTGCAGAGATCCACCTGCTTCTGCCTTTCAAGTATGCATCAACACATCAGCACTATTTTTTTTTTTTTTTTTTTTTTTTTGTCTTTTTGAGACAGGGTCTCCTTGTAGCCCCAGCCATCCTGGAACTTACTCTGTAGACCAGGCTGGCCTTGAACTCACAAAGATCTGCCTGCCTCTGCCTCCCGAGTGTTAGGATTAAAGGTGTGTGCCACCACTACCTAGTTATTTTTCTTTTTTTTTTTTTGTTTGCTTGTTTTTTTGTTGTGTTTTGTTTTGTTTTGTTTTGTTTTGTTTTGTTTTGAGACAGGGTCTCCCTTTAGTCCCAGCTGGCCTGGAGCTTTCTCTGTAGACCAGGCTGGCCTTGAACTCAGAGATCCGCCTGCCTCTGCCTCCCAAGTGCTAGGATTAAAGGCATGCACCACCATGCCCTGCTTATTTTTCTTTTTTTAAAGGCCTGTCTAGGGCCTTGAGAGATGGCCTAGCACTTAAGAGTGCCGACCTCTCTTACAGAGGACCCAGGTTGGATCCCCAGCACCCACATGGTGGCTGAGAACCGTCTTTAACTCCATTTCCAGGGGACTCCAACACCCTCTTCTGACCTCCAAGGTATTGCACGACATGGGTACACAAACCTACATGCAGACAGTACATTCATACACATACAAAAATTGAAAAAAAATTTAATTTAAAGGCTTGTCTAATTTCTATTCCCAAATGCTCTTGGGTGTGGGTCCATCCCTTGGAGTCCAATCAACCTGCCAGGCATCACACTCAAGTCAGAAAACTGACTCTTCCCCCCCTAGGTGTCTATGAATTGCCAGTAGATCCTCAGCTAGGCCTGGCTTCTGGCCCACCTCCCCCATCCATGCTGTCTAGCTGTGAATGCTGTCCAAGTGCTGTGGGTTCATATGTGTAACCGCCCTATTGGATCTGGACAGCAGAGTTTCCTTGTGTTCATCCACCACCTCTAACTCTTACAACCTTTCTGACCCCTCTTCAATGATTCCTTGAGCCTTGGGAGGAGAGAGTGAACTAGAGGCATCCCACTTAGGACTGAGCACTTGGTACTCTCATTCTTTGCATGTTGATCAGTTGGAGGTCTCTATATTAATCATCAGTCTGCTTCAAGAAGCTTCTCGGTGTTGGGTCTTAGTCAGGTCCTGTCCTGGAACCGACTGGGCTGAGGGAAGGTAAGTGCGCCGCTGGCCCGTTCCCCAGCCTCCTCAGTTCCTGGAGACACTCAGACGCAGCGGGGAGTCCAGTCAAGCAGGATCTCACTTTATTGCAAGCAGGGCAGTGATTTATATACAAAACAGCCACAAAAGGCATTTAGGCACGAAAGCAAATGACCAATGTTCCTGCAGCCCCTCTGACCCTCTCAGGAGGATTGGCATACACGGCTGACAACTGTTAACTCATGCTGCTTGTCCTTATCTTTCCCCAACCAGAGATTTTGGCAAACAACCCGGGTCCCTCCTCCTCTACCTCCCCTCAGCGCCATCTTGACCTGGCTGGCCAGGTGGGCCCCATCACTCTGGTGAGAGTTGAGAGGTGAGCTAATCTATGGGTATAACATTAAGTCATCAGGAGCCTTTTTTATAATGTATCCATTTAGCAGAATAGTAGTAGTATGTTCTCCACTAGAAACATAAACCACACAATTAAAAATTGGGACAAGCTGGACTTGTTGGTATATGCCTTTAATCCTAGCACTTGGGAGGCAGATGCAGGCCAATCTCTGTGAGATTAAGAGCAGCCTGAGGGCTGGAGAGATGGTTAAGAGCACTTAAGAGCACCGACTGCTCTTGCAGAGGATTCGGGTTTGATTCCCAGCACCCACACGGCAGCTAAGAACTGTCTTTAAGCCAGGTGTGGTGGTGCGCAACTTTAATCCTAGCACTTGGGAGGCAGAGGCAGGTGAATCTCTGTGACTTCAAGCCTAGCCTGGTCTACAGACAGAGCTCTGGGACAGCTGGAGCTACAGGGAGACCCTGTCTCAAAAGACAAAAAGAGGGCAAGGAACTAAACAGTGAATTCTCAAATGATGAAGCACAGGTAACTGAGAAATATTTTTTTTCAGATCTACCAAATGATCCACGCATACCACTCTTGGGCATATACCCAAATGACTCTATATCCTAATATAGAGATACCTGCTCATCCATGTTCATTGCTGCTCTTTTCACAATAGCCTGGAAATGGAAATAATCTAAATGTCTACCAGCTGATGAATGGATAATGAAAGTATGGGACAGATACACAATGGAATATTATGCAGCTGTTAAGAAGAATGAAATTATGAAATTCATGGGTGAATGGCTAGAACTGGAAGCAATCATCCTGACGGAGGTAACCCAGACTCAGAAAGACAAACAGGCTGAAGATGCAGGTCAACAATTAAGAGCACTGGCTGTGGGTCTGGAGAGATGACCTAGAGAACTCCAGTTCCAGGGGAATCCGACACCCTCTTCTGACCTCCGCAGCATTGCATGACATGGGTACACCAACCTACATGCAGACAATACATTTAAATAAATAAATAAATAAATAAATAAATAAATAGCACTGGCTGTGAATCCCAGCACCCACATGCCAGCTAACAACCATCCATAACTCCAATTCCAAGGGATCCAACAGTATCTTCTATCCTCCGCAGGCGGTATATGATACAGGTTCACTTACATACATGCAGGCATAACACTCATACACATAAAAAAAAAAACTTTTCAATTAAAAAAAAGACAAGGGGCTGGATAGATGTCTCAGTGGTTAAGAGCACTAACTATTCCTGCAGAGGACCCAGGTTCAGTTCCCAGTACCTACATGGCAGCTAACAACCTTCCAAAACTCCAGTTTCAGGGGCTCCAACACCCTTTTTAGTGCCGTGAATGTTATGGGAGTAATCAAGCCCCTGCTGACTGGATCGAAGCCCCACTTCACAAGATGGTGCCCATACCTGGCACTGATTTCAGATTCTTTTTAATTAATTTGTTTTTTAAAATACCTAGTGTATGAGTTGTTAAAAATTAATGGATCCAAAGTGATGACCCATAGATTAAGAGTATGTTTTGCTCTTGCAAATTGGTTCCCAGCACCCATGTTGGGTGGCTCACAACCCTCTGTAACTCCACTCCAAGGAATCCAATCCCTCTGGCCTCCCAGGGCAACTTCACACATGTGACAGACACATATGCATGCACATAAATAAAAACTTTAAGTAATAAAAAATCTGCACAATAACCCAGTGTAGTGACTCATGTCTGTAATCCCTGGATTCCAAAGGCTGAAGAAAGAGGATAATTAAGACTAGAAAGAAAGAAAGAAAGAAAGAAAGAAAGAAAGAAAGAAAGAAAGAAAGAATAGCTGGGTGTGGTGGCGTACATCTTTAATCCTAGCACTCAGGAGGCATAGGCAGGTGGATTTCTGTGAGTTAAAGGCCAGCCTGGTCTACATAGTGAGTTGCAGGCCAGCTGGGACTAAAGCGAGACCCTGCTCCAAAAAAAAA